>JAUCNO010002104.1:0-14295 GCA_032353835.1 Enteromius viviparus
ACATGGACATCTTGGATGACATGGTGGTGAGTAAATTCCCAGCAAAAGTTTTTTTGAAAGTGAACTTCTCCTTTAACTTCGACATTGGATGAAGTAGTGTTGCCAACTTATCGAATTTGTCACTAGATTTGGTGACTTTTTTAGACCCCCTTGGTGGTATTTTTCCAAAACAGTGACAAGTGACAAATCTAGGGACTTCTTGTACAAGCTTCAGCGAGTCTCTGTCGCGCAGGCGTTAGCTGTTGTTTTCCCACGTCTCGCTGCAGCAGCTGTGAGTTCGCTTACATGTGACGAAACCAACAACGAGGAGATTGTAAAGACAAAAGGTGCATCGTCTGTGGTGTGGAATTGGTTTGGGTATATGAAAAGTGATACAAATGAGATGAACGGGATTTGCAAGGCTGTTTTAGCAAGTGGTGGAAAGTGGTATACTAGCTGTCAAGCACTATAGTACCTGTGTTCTCAGAAAAAAAACACATTTACCTTACAATGCATTGCAGTAAACAGAATGCTTTTTTACTTAAAGTATTGCTGCAAATCAGTTAAAATAAAATTACATTATATGAAACACTTTCTTTGTGTATGAATTTTTAGTTGTGCAATTTCAGATACAAATTGCTATAGTGTGATATATCCTTATGGAGGTAGAAAATTGCTTCTACTGTGATAAAAGATTTTTGTTATATCGCCCACCCCTTGTAAACAGTCAGCGATTAAATATCAAAAAGAAACTAACTACAATCAATAGTTGTAATTAAACTACAGTCAAACAAATAAATAGGAAATAAATACAGTATACATCAGTATACATCTATGAACCCGTCTATCAGACAGCACATATAGCAAAACTCCTTCGTTGCTGATTCCATTTCAATGGCTTAAGATATCATGTTGTGTGCTTTCTGTCAGTTCATTCAAATTGGAAGTAGCCATGTTTCATTTGCAAATAAACTGCTTTTGGTTATATTATTTGGTTTTGAGTTGCATTTTAGGTATTCATTTCCGTGCTGTGATATTTTGCAATCAAATACATTTTAATTGCACAAAAAGGCACTAATTCAGACAATAAGAAAAAGTCATTAATAGTAACTACTCAGTTTGAAGAATCTAAGTTTTCAATTGTTTAGAAAAAATAAAGATGAGTCACATGTGATTCATTCAATTTTCACTTATTGACCCTTTATGCAGGTGACTTCATTGCAACTTGTTAATTTTGGACTCTTGAGTATCTTCCTTGATCATTTGTTTAGTAAATACCACCTAAATCTGACCAAATCTGAGTGGGTTTGTAGATAAGCCCACTCCACAGTGCTGATAAACTACACATTCAAAGATGTGTAATGTTTTTGTGTGATGTGTACGATAAATGCTCAGTTCCGCTCCGCTTAGAAGGGAAGCTCGCATAGATAAGATCCTCTCTGTGTGTCGCTATTGTTACCATGACAAACAGAATGACAGAGCTACAATCGTTATTATCATTATCAAAAGAGGGTTTGATTACCTGCTAGCGCCTACTGACTGCAGCAGCTGCGGCATCGTGGGATATCAATGAGACGCTCTGAGAGACATACGAGCAATGCACTCAATAGAAGGATAAGAAAAATTACCGCCAAAACTGATAAGGCTTTATGAAAGCTCTGAAGACTGAGATAAGAGAGATGACAAAGCATGAATTGCACTTTGCAATGAATTAAATTTAAGCTCTGCTCCAAAACCCCTGCAGTGCTGCCTACAAAGACAGCTACCATATAAGTGAGCGTGCTAAACATCATGGGAAGCTGCATTGCGACTAATTTGGCCATAAGCCATAATGCTACGACCTACTGTACAAACTGGACTTGCAATTGATGTCAATGGAGCTTGATGTTAGCATGTTGCTATGCTAACAGCATAACATTAAGTATAAAATACACTGATTTTTTTTTCTTAAAACAGTGTTTAATGACTCTTCCACACTTATGTGAAATTTTGAGAGGGGTATTCCAGCACAACCGGAGGCTGCAGTTTCAGGACCGCAGCTCTAGGACCCTTTTGTTTTTTTTTTGTGACAGTGCTACATACCGAACTGTATCAACACTAGTTAAAGGTGTCTTTAATATACCTGATAATGAGCTAATTAACTTTAAGGAGTTTAATCTATATACTGTATAATTCAAGAAACTAAGACTTTTAAGGTACTCCACTTTTTCAGTAAGATTGATATACATTTTTCAATTATATTTTATGTAAATTCATTTTTTAAATTTAAAATTAGGACTCAATGCACACTTAGTAATTTAACCTCTGATGCAGTTTGAATCAAAAATTTCATTTCATCACATTTAAGAAGAAATATTACTGAGATGAATATATTGATGCTATGTACAAACATTACTACAAATGAAACCAATAGGGTTCTAGAACTGCGGTCCTGAAACTGCAGCCTCTGGTTATGCAGGAACATACTACTGGGAAATTTTAGATAACGTGTACTCCCATGACAAAATGAAGGGGGGTTGAGAATGTCATTTTTGTTACGTTAAAGTGAAATCATGATTGTGTTATGATGCTGTAAAATATTTTTTATGTAGACAGGTCATTAGGTTTAAAACAGAACATCGCTGTGAATGTAAACAAACTTCACAGCTTCTGCCCGGTCCGCTCACACATTCTCTCACTGAACTCTCTCTCATTAGCGTGCGCGTGTGTGGCTTCTGTCTGCCGTACAGCACTAAATCTGCCGATAACCTACACGCAACTACTGGATAACCTTCTAACAAGTCGCAGCTGCAATCCGTTTCTTAGGTCAGAGGTCAACGGTCTGGCCGTTCAGCACGGAATAGGAAATGACTGACAGCTATGGCGATTTTCCCGTCATTCAGCAGAAACATGTTAAGTGCGAGAGTTCTTATCATCAGGATGCTAACTGTGCCCAGCAATCCTGGTGACAGCGGTGGGAAAGGTCAAAGGGTAAAGAGAGAATCGTCACCCGTGATGTTGGAATGGGTTTTTAATGATGAGACTGTCGTGTAATGTTTAGGTAGGCTGGTAATGGAAACAATGACATTCCCAAACACAGATGTACCTCTGCACAAATATACACAAATCCATTCTGTGCTGTATCCGGGGCTTCAGTGTTTTTCTTTAAGGAAGAACATTTAAAAAAAAAAAAATGATAAATTTCTTAAGTGCTGCATGCAGTCTTTATACCTGTCACTTTACTCATAACTCTACTGAATCTACTAACTGACTTCTAATAGAGTGCAACAGTAAAAATCTAGGGCCTACAAGATAATACGAATTGTGACTATTCTGATAAAAATTGTGATTGCAATTTAAAATATGATTTTAAAAAAACAAATGTTGCTGCACAAATTTGTAAAATGTTATATCTCAGTGACTTTAAAAAAACTACAGTAGTAATATTATTGTTATTAGTATCATTATTATTTATAAATGTAAAAAAAAATATTTTTTTTTTTTTTTTCTTCGATAAAACATTTTACAGTACAACTGCAAAAATATTTTCCACTGTTGGTCCAATCATGCCGGGAGCAATTTCTTTTTTTTAAGCATCAAAGTGTTTACACTCCCAAACATTATTTGAATAGCAAATGTGGCTAGACACGTCTAGTCATATTTCTGCTGACGGTATAGAAACGCAGCAGGACTGGGGTGACGCAGAGTCCTCTAACTGTCAAATAAGACAAGTACTTCAGGGTCAGAAGGCTACACAACAAGATATGTATATACGTAACTTAGTCTTTTTTATTTTTAGTAAAGCATAACAGGTTTACAGCAGTTAAGACAGTAAATACGACAAGGTTGCCATTTAAGAAAGTCCTCTCACGAACAATGCATTCTTCACATAAATGAGTTTTATCAGATGAACAGAACTGTCACTATATTCTATAACACTATAACATTGCTTTTATTCCAAATCTCTCTCTCATGTCGGCAAGAATAAAATCACCCATATCTGCAAAACTGCGCTCTTTGTGTTTGTGGTCAGAGATAAGCACTTCAAAGCAGGAAGGCTCTTGAATTTGTGTGTACATCTGTGAATGGAGATAAATATCAAACCTCTCGGGCTCATTTTCTGGCAAAATAAGGAAGCAGAAGTACTCATAATACAATCACACTGATGTAACACATCTGAAACAATCCACAGGGTTCCCACGGTCATGGAAAACCTAAGCACCTCAAATAAGTAAAAGCTTAAAAAGCCACAGAAAAGTCATTAAAATGTCTATAGTGAATACAGACTTTCTAGTTTTGCTCAACTCTGAAATATTTCATCAGCTAGATATTTCTCTTTGTGAGTGCTTGTGTGAAGTAAAACTTGCCCGCAAGCCAGCCATGATAACATCAGGCAGTTTTTTGAGAATCTTAGTATACTTATGGCTGTTTAAAATCATGAATCTTAAATATTAGTACATGGCATTCAAATGAAACATTTCCTACTTTAAAAAATATGGTCAAAGCATTGTAGTAGCAAGGTACTCTCTGTTATTGTTGGATTTTGTTGGCGCATTCAAACTTTTAACAAATCAGACATTGAGTCAATAAGAGGATATTCTGCCCCAAGATACACAGAGTTAGTATTATAGCCTACATAATTCAGTGCAAAAACTCTGAAGTCTTTGTCGTAGCCTAGATCTCTTAATACCGGTGGTCAACTCTGACAGCTAGTTATTAGGCTAGGGCTAAAGCATTCATAACCCGCCAAACTATGACAGCTAGTTACTCCCAGTTCCACAGTTGCTGTAGTTTAAAGAGAGCTTTACCGATATATCACGCTCTCAGAGACGTAGAGATTACTGAGGTAACACCTGGCCTGACGAAGATGAGAAGGAGAAACTGTCTCTACATGGTAATCTGAATGCAAACACATGGCTTTAAGCATTAACGTCTACATCTGAAACCTTGACAGCGACTGACAGTAAAAGTACACAAACACACCTACCTACAAGAAAGAATTTAAAGGGATAGTTCAGCCAAATATCAACACTCTGCTTGATTTACTCACTCTCGAACGTTATTCCGAAACTTCATGACTTTTTTTCTACTCGCAGGTTCTATACTACAATCCAAGGTCCCTCATTTATAATAATAATTTAAAAAAAAAGTTCCTTTAAAAAGTTTTCTCCTTGTCTATGTGTTTATAAGCACAGTAACCAAGAAAATCCTATTGCCACTGTCTTAGTCACTAGATTCAGAGAAGGCACCTACTGTAGCAACACATAATTGGACATAATTCGTTTCTGTGACTTTCTGTGACAAGGTTTTGCGTGTGCTTTGTTCCATGAACAATCGAGGGGAACAGCATTTGAGTTAAACCAGATTGCTTTTCTAATTTTACATGCGCATATCACAGCGCAGCTATTGTCTGTCTTTGTGTATTTGATTTCATAGATTATAAATCAACAAGAGGTGGTTACACAGTCTTGTTTTTACTCACTATTTCAAATTCATTTGGTTGTCTGACAACAGAAACAGTAATGAAAACAGTTTTATTGAGAATTTGGTTGCATCAAATTAAAATATGTGGACACAGATTGTTAAATTGATAACAATTTTTGTTGTTAAACACACACATATATATATATATATATATATATATATATATAGTGAGTACATTTTGCATGTTCAGAAGAAGTGAGCCTCCAAATAATGTAAATAGGTTTATAAAAGTAAAATGCAAATAGATGTCAACCTGGCATTTAATTTAAGGTACATTTAGAACAGATATAAATGTTCAATTAGTTATCTCATGACAATCATGCAATTAATCATGATTAAATATTTTTTGACAGCTCTAATAGTTTTACAAAGCTAAAGTCAGATTTTGGTTCCGATTTCAAAATGATTCAACCTAATATGCAGTATTATGTTTGAATGATGATTAAAATGCAGCAGCTTCCTCTAATCATAAATTAACAACCACATACAAAGCCTTAATGTTTATATGAAGAGATTTATTTAATTTAATTTAATTCATTACAAAATGACGCAAATGAGCAGCTAATTAGACATACAATTTCAACTACTTTTACAAGCTTTTATAAGAAGTTAAACAGGTTTGGATTGTGCGGTCACATAAGGGTGAGTACATTATGAGAACTTATTTTTTGCACGAAAAATGACTTTAAGAGAGCTCAAAGTTTAGTGAAACTCCCCACAAACAAGCTCATTAATGAGTAAAGACAAGTTCACACCAACACATCAATGACTGCTGCTTATGTGCACCACACGACATCTAAATTATCACTCATACACACACTCATCCAGTGAGAAAACATTTAATTACCACATATGAGTACACACACATGAGCTAGACTGAACACGAGAGAGAGATCTGACATGTTAATTACAACAGAACCCACAGATGGCACAGAAACACGCCTCAGCGCGCCTCTCAAAAACCTTGCATGTAACACACGCATAAACGATCATTCTGCGTTTCACTTAGAAATACACACACACACTGAACTCGCCCAATGGGAAGCGGCCCAAAGTTTCAGTGCCGGTTCTGACTGTTGGATACTGACTCCAGCATGTGTGACTAACATCCCATAGAGACTGGACCATAATCCTGTTTTCTCTGGACTGTCTCCAGTCTTTATAACACACACACAATCACAAAGATCAAAACGCACACTGTCATTATCCTGCTATGTTCCTCCTCATGTCAGGATAATTAGTAGGATTGGATGAAGGATTTCATGCTGCTTTTCATATTTCATTTTTCTTTTTTTTTTGCAAAGCATGAGCTATGATGTTAATGTGTCTCCCAGAAGCGCAAAATAAAGCATGTCAAGGAGTAAAAAAAAAAAACTGTGATTGTGGTAAACTTGTGTTACAGCACTGAGACACGAACACACGGAATTGCTTTGCTTATCCTTCTCTAGAATCATAATGTTAAGAAAGTGTCCCTGGTCCTTTCAGCTTGATCTCAGTTTATGTATGACAGATTGTTTAGTGATACAGTCACAATGTGATTCAGGCCTTGCACCGAAACCGTTATTGTAGGATGGGTCAGTGCAGACTGCATTGGTCATGTATATTAGTCAATTTATTTATGGCGAGTGGATTAAACAGGCAGCTAAATTATGACCGATTCTGCCAATTCAAAAGCAAGGTCAAGTAAATTGACCTCTGAGAAAAACATTTAAAAAAAGAATCATAAAATAAAATGAATCACAGTTTCTACAAAAATATTAACTGCTTTTAACATAGATAATAAGTAATTTTTCTTGTGATTTTCAGCACATTACAATGATTTCTTAAGAATCATGTCACCCTGAATTATTGTCATTAATCACTTACGGTGCCGAATTGCTTAATAAAGTAATTATTTGTGTTTTCTTTCCATACAAGAGGTATTGTCACAGCTTCCTAATATTACATTTAAACCACTATGGCAGATAAAGTGTTCTGACGATGTATTCAGACCTTGACAGTGTAATTTACTTGGCAGTCAATGGCACAGTACTGGTTTTCATCTAAAATATCTTAACTTAAGATGAACAGCTTGGAAAAAAATGGGGTTAAGTGATTAATGACAACATTTTCATTTTGTGGTGGAGTAACTCTTTAAAATACAAAGCATCTTTTGAACAATGACAGTTAAAACTAAAAAAGCTTTGATTAATATTACTAAGTTTCAAATGTTGATTGCTTGTAGGAATAGCATTAAACACAACTCAAGTAAAAACTTCAAAATGCTAAAAATGCAATTTTTGGTTATACAGTAAACTGGTTAAACAGTACACTGTCATATATATTTACACAGTATTCTTAGCTTGGATTACAGTGGCAGGTAAACAGAATGATAACAGATCTATAGCAGTGAGAAAGTGTGATGATGTGTCATGTTGGGGTGGGCGATATACCAGTAGACATGATTAACCGGTAGAAATTTGTCAACAGATAGAGATTTTGGTCTACCGTCTGAACCGCGGTTGAGATCACATGACGTTGCACGTTATATAACCACGCAACGAGGAGACGGTTTCAGCAAGCGGTGGAAACCGGACATTCTAAAACACTTAAAAATGCTTAATGTGGCTTAACGCACCTAAAACCTGACGAGGGAAGCCCAAATTTTTGTCAAAGCTTTCTTGTAATAATCACTAACTACAAAAAACGAGCCCATATTCGACAGATAAAGTGAATAATATCATGTTAAGCGTTTTCTCCCCCATTGAAGTCCTGTGACTTAACAGACGACCGGGGAAACCAAACTTCTGACCAATTTTATTTATTGTAAAGACTTGCCCCTGTCAAAAGAGCAAGCTCTTTCAGTTTATAAAGTTAATAACATCATGTTAAGCGTCTACCTCCATTATAAGGAAAACTTATAATGGAGGTGCTTAAAGCTTAACGTGATATTATTCAATTTTTCTGTCGAATATGGGCTCGTTTTTTGACAGCATTTAGTGATTTATTACAAGAATGGTTTGACAGAAATTTGGGTTTCCCTCATCGTTTTTCACGTTAAGGGTTGTAGAATGTCCCGTGGAAACTGGTATACTGTCAGGCACTATGTTAGTACATGTTAGTAGAAAAAAGTTGAAAAAACAACAGCAACCATTACTGTTCACTGTAAGTTTAAAGTATTGCTGCAATTCAGTTCAAATAAAATTACATTATATGAAACTGTTTGTGTTTGAATTTGAATTTATACATTTTCAGATACAAATTGCTATATTGTGATATATATCGTTATCGAGAAAGAAAATAGTTTCTACCATGATAGAAGATTTTGGTTATATCGCTCACCCCTAGTGTCATGATAAGACTGATTAAACAGATTGAGAACTGGTCGGACAAGCTAACACACAGTATGCTTAGCTGAGCAAATCTACCACAAACAACAAAAGAAACCTGCAATGTATCCATACAGTCGAGATCTAGTGAAAGCAAGCTCATTCAAACTTTAATTTGAAATCCATTCCTCAAAGGGGAATAAATCACTTGCTGAATTGTGGTGATACTGTGTGAAAACATGACTGCACACTAGATATAAAGCTTACTCTGTGTTTTCAAAGCATGCCCCTGAGCAAGTCTGCCGATGCAAACATGAAAGTGCACGAGTACAAAGAGGTTCGTGTCAGTTCCTTTGCACATATTAGTGATACAAGCGAGAAATTCTTTCTTCTGTTTATCTAGGTTACTGTGTAACAGGGTACATAGAAGCACCTTAAGCTCACTCAAACTTTCCTGGCCTCGAGAGGTCAGCAGAAGTTGTCGATAATTGTCGATAATGCATGCTTAGAATTTTTTTTAGACGGGGTTCAAGCCATGCAACAAGCCTACACTTACACTTAAAATATAAGGCATTCACAATTCGTCGAGGTCATCCTATGTGCAATGGATCATCCACACTGAAGCCTCAGGAGAAAGCGGTTTGGTGTTACTTACACAATAACACATTTGTATTTATTTCTTCAACACATTAAACAAGCATCAAAGAGCAGCATATTTCCCCCATGACTCGTCCTAAACCACCATACCTCCATAATATTCACACAGCCGCATTCCTGTAAGTGTCTGTGTGTGGGCACAGGCATCTAACTTCAAGGCAAAACTCGATCGACAGAAGGGGATCTAACAAGTCATTACACACACCAACTAAGTAACCGTTTTGCATGTTTTTGAGATGAGGATCTGTTTGTAACTGCCTTTTAATAGTATTCGCTTAAAAGGAAACGGCCGCAAGTATGCACACACGCAGCCGCACGCAAACACACTCGTCAACACACTAAATAAAAAGGTAGGCTATGTAAATTTGTGCTTATGAAACTGCTTTTTAACAGACAAATAAGCTAGAGGACTTTTCCTGTCGAACCTCAGGGGTAGAGGGATCATTCTGCTGCCAATTAAAAAGTGTGTTTCACGTGCAAACATTTGAGTGTCAAACAAAAAGCACAATTCACACAAAAAACTATCATTTACTCATGCTTTTCCAAACACAAAGGAAAATAATATACTGATGAATGTGTTAACTGTTTTTCTTATTACAGTGGAAGTGAATGGGGTCCAAGTCAACATTAGACCTTATTGACTTTCATATGGACTAAACTCTTGACAACATGAGGGTGAGTCAAGGTCAAATTTCTCCTATGGGAGATACTAAACTTGACCTTGAGCGAATCATTACTATTTTCTATTCCAGTGTTATTTCAAACTAAAACTATTAAAAGCTGTTTTTAGCATTTTAAAGCTGACATACATGAAAAAATGCAGCATAAGCAACTTACTAAAATAAAATACTAAAATAATAAAAACTAAATTATAAAAAAAAAATACTGAAAACTAAAAGAAAAATAGTGATGAATAAAACGGAATAAAATTAATAAACCTTGAACTTTAAAATATTTAAAATATTATTTTAAATAAAATAAAAATAATTTTATTATTTTATGTGTTATCTTCGTTGATGCAAATTCTAAACCATTTTGTTTGATACATGAATAAAGTTATTATGTCCAACATGTTATGGAAAACTAATTATGTCCAAAATGCATTTGAATGCACATTTAAATGCAAATAAATAAATAAAAACTAGATTAAATTGTTTTATATTTAACACCCCTCCAGGTCTATACCGCTGGAAGATAATTACTAAAAAGATAAAGTGATTGTTCCTAACAGCAGCTGACAGATCGGATAAAGGCTGAAATGAAAGGCCTGTTTACTGTTCTCTTCAGCTGCTGCCAGTGGGTCACGCATGGTGGACAGACTATTGATAACCAAACCATCTCCAATGATAACTCTGAAACACCCCCACCTGTCTCTCTTTCTTTATGTTTGATTTCACATGAAAAGAAGATGAACTGAAATGAAAGCACAAGGAATTCTCCATAATAACACAAGGCCTAAAAAAAGACTTGTTCACGATCAGTGAAATAAGCTACTCAACTAAATATTAAAGGAAGGCAAAAAAAATTCAATGAGCATTTGTTTTTGCAATTTTATGAAATTGGAAAAGGTCTAAATAAAGCTGAGTTTAATTAGTGATTGTTATTTTTTTTAAACTATACAATAATGAATTATCATTAAATTTTATAAATGTCTAAAATAAACTAAAATAGGTTACATAACCATAACATTTCATTGCATATTTACACGTCACACTGATGCCTGTGAAGGGCATACCTGTGCCCCTCTTGATAAAGCAAAGAAACTTCTTATCTAGTATCAAGATTAATTACATCATGTTTAACAGATGATTAGCGAGTTCAAGAATCTGAGATTGAATACGGGACTTTCCGCGTGGCAGTGGAATGAATGTGTTCACGTCAGCACACGCTCTGATGGGAAGATAAAGACAGAACTAAAGGGAAATGAAGTGGCTGTCCTAAACTTCAACTAATTGTAAATGATTGAAGCGATAAAGATCTGTTCAACCTCCGGGCTATTCAAAATTAAAAAAAAAGTCTCTCTTTATATCAGAAAACGCAGTGGCGTCTTTATAGAAACACGCACAGAGCTTAAGCTGACACCTGTCGTCACAGACGTCCGGACTGCTGTGGTTGTTATATGAGCTCTTAGTGTTTGTTTATAATTACTTTCACTCAAATGCACCTCATGAGTCATTATGAATTCCCCATAAGCTGACTAATTCAAGTCTCGGTTCACAGGGACAGTTAACAACACCCTGACAAAGACCATACAATCTGTTAACCAGTCCACCAGATAGGCTAAATCAATCACAGCTTCAAAGCAGAACAAGCAGAACAGACATTAATCCACCATTTACAAAAGCATACACCTATATATATATATATATATATATATATATATATATATACATATATATGCCTCTCTCTTACTGTAGATAATACCCAATATTTCACTCTTAAATCCAGAAGAGATTAACATTATAATATTCTTTTTAATCTTGACTTTTCAGCTTTATACAAAATCTATCTTTAACAATTTTATATGATTTGTCTAATAGCTGAAACAGTTTTTTTTCTTCTTCTTCTTCTTTTTTTAAACATGTGTCACCTTTACATATCCAGTGTGCAAATTTAGGAACCTTTTAGTTTGATGAACACACACACACACACACACACATATATATATATATATATATATATATACACACACATATATGCATGTATGTATTTTTTATTTTATTTTTATTTCTAAAAAAAGGCAGGTAAAGCATAAATTCTAAATCCTTAAAGTGATATTTCCAGTTTATGCCGACAACGCATTTACAGTTATTGTTACAGAAACTTAAATATAATTTCACAAAATGCTCAACATACATCACTCACATTTAATTAAATCATGTTAATTGTTGAAATGTATTAATTGTCAATTAAATTGATAATTTACATTAAATAGAGAGAAATCCGAAATTTGCGAATACACCTCCTATTAAATCTTATTTTAAGGCTTCAATGCTAGTGAAGCAAGGCCTGCTTGTAACCGCTTATTTTATGTGGCACAGTTAATAATGTCAGCTTTCACAACATTCCTAATTATAGTAATGCAGGGAGCAGACAAATGAATATCCTTTTCCTCTCTTGCTACTTTTAAGAGGCACTTTAATGTGCTAAATGCATTTGATGTTTTTAAAGAAAAGCCAATGGACAAAGAGCAAAACACATTTTGTTGCAGAGTATCATGTACATGAGTCATAGAGAAGCACATAAGCCCAATTCCAATAGATAATACATCTCAACAATGAAACTTTATATTCTGATGCCTTTAAAGAATCTTTTCAAGCGTTATGGTTCTTTAGGAAACCATCTATATACTGACGCTTTAAGGAACCCTGGAGAGATCCGCTTTTAAACAGACAGCACAGCAGACAGATACAGCAGCTCTTTCCCCAACATCATTATCACCCCATTCTGTCAGACACACATGCTGCACACCCTCTGTTGGCCCAGGGGGCATTAACAGGACTTTGTTCGGGTGCTATGGGGGGTTAATTACTGTATGAGGCCTATGTCAGAATGCTCATTATAAAACTGAGATTTCTTCCACTAAATTCTGATACGTAAAGCTGTTGTAAAATGCAGATAAATGCACACCTGTCACAGCACGTTCTAAATGAATGTGTCAAGTTTGCTACAAGCAGAGTCAACCAAAAATAGCCCAAAGCGGGTGGAATAAACCTAATATTATCAAATCATATATATGTATTTTTTTATTTCTCTCAGACGCACTTTAAATGTTATTCAAGTTTACAGTAGAACTATTTATTTAGAGTTTAGTTTTTTTTTACCCACTGCACTGTCTGATTCGAACTATTTTTATGTGGTGTCTTTAAAATAAGGGTGCAGCCCAAAACAAAAACTCACTCTCGTATCATTCCAAACCCCAAGAATAATTAAAGAGTAATTATTTGACTGCTATTTGAAAACTATTTGACTGCAGAGAAAAAGAAAACATAATTTGGTCCCTACATTGGAAGTCAGTGGTCTACGTCTTTCAAAATAATTTACAAAATAAACAATGCTAATTTTTAACAAACAAGATTAAAAATAAAAAAATATATTAAAAATACAATTCCTATAAAACTATTTTTTTACTTTACACACAAAAAGCTACTTACAAAACAGCTGTGACTAAACAGGGCTCTAGAGTGCGACCTAATTTCTCAATGGTGCGACTAAAAAAAATCTAAGGTTGCACCAGTGCGACCAGCCGTTCGAGGGGGGGGAGAAACGAAACTCCGTGACTCTTAAAAGTTGTATCAGCGATTTCAAGCCTGAAACGTAAAGTGTCAGATTCAGCTGACCTTTCTTCACGATACGCTCGCTGCCTGCCCCATAAATCGGCTTTGAAAAAAAAACGCGTCTGGAAGGTTGGTAGCACCGATTGTTTTTTTGGCGCAAACCCGACGTACAGCAATTATGTTGCGTGCGCCCAATTTATAGGAGTCATCGCAGATACATTGAAAAAAAAGACGTCTGTGCAAATTGCGAACAGTGCGTACATGGCATTCCTGATTCATGTCCCGTTTGGAACGCATTGGTATTAGTTGGACAAAACCTGCACGCTGACAGACTTGCGTGTCACTAGCACGTTATGTTTGTTTGTCCTGAAGCGTCTGATCACGGCTGCGGATAAATGCGCTTGCATTTTCTAATGTTTTTATAAAAAACTGATGAACACACCGTCAGTTATGTTTTCAGAGCAGAGCAAAACATCTGATATATGGAAAGAGGTCCGTGCATTAGTCTGAACGCAGCCTGTTAAAGCTGCCACTGTCTATGATCTCATCAGTAATAATCAAGCGGCAATAATGCAGAGGGGAAAAGAAAAATCCAACTTTTAAAAGACAAG
>JAUCNO010002105.1:0-14274 GCA_032353835.1 Enteromius viviparus
GTGTGTGTGCATATATATATATCCATATTTGCATGATAGGGCTAGTTTAGAACTAAGTTATAAAAATAATATTATTCTATATATTATAATGCAATAATCTAAAATTATATATATATATATTTTTAACTACTTCTATAACGCGAACAGCCAGACACAAGTTGAGTCAGAAATCAGAAATGAGATATGCTTGATGAAAAGTAGTTCAGATCGAAGGAGTACAAGTCTCAAAATCGACTAAATTAAATGAGTCCAATATTCCGTCTCCTTAAGGACATAATGTCAACCTCTTGTTATTTATGATTTTATTTTGTTCTCTCTGTCTTGGCTGGTATGAAAAAAAGACAAAATAAGCCCCTAACCATGCCTCATCTCCATCAAGAATTCAACAATCATCACTAATTGTCAAATTTGATGCTAATGATTGATGAATTAAACATGTCTCCATCAATTAGTCCCCAGAGAACAATTCTGCATAAAAAAGGGGATAATGCAATTACAATGTGGAGAAAATCAGAGGAGAGCGCAGGGCAAAGACAGTACAGAGATCTCCCGCCACTTCACACACAAGCACAGAGCTAGAGGTGACCATGAGGGGCAAATTCTCACAAACACACAGTCAAAAGAGTCAAAAGTCTCTAGGACGTTTACAAAACTCTGTTTATTTGCAGAAGTGTGTTGAAAACCTGTTTGGAAATAATCATTAGTGCACTTGCAACAACCTGGCAACCACACGGTAGTGACTTTAGCACAAACATTTAAATAAACGCATTTATTGTACTGTTATTTTTGAATACATTCTATTTTTGGAATTAATGTATTTACAATATATATTATAATATGCATTTGTATCTCATCCCATATTTTCATTATATTACAATATTAAGTATTTATAATATGAAATCACATAAATATAATATTTATGTAATTTATGCCTTTAATATATAATAAATAATATTACTATTAACATTATATGTCATAATAATGATATAAAGTCTATCTATAAAAATCTAAATATTTAAAGTCTATAACTATAACTGTTTCCCAAATGACACACTATACACTTATAAACTATGCATTCAACCATGTAGTGAATTATGAATTATTATAAGGTTATTTTGTCATTAATAACTGGAATATGAAACCCCCTTCCCCTTCAACAGTTGCATGCATGAAGTATTCAACACTCCATACTTGTTTCTTCAGTTATTTAAGTGCATACTCTACTTACACTATTTACTAGAAGTACATTGGGTTACTACGTGGCCTAATGGAAAAGAAGTTGGACTTGTAACCCAAAGGTTGCAGGTTCGAGTCCCAGGCAGGGATTGAATATCCAGCACTCTCTTCACTTTTAATACCACAACTGCTATAGCTGCAGCACCCCACTGCTCTGTGTGTGTGTGTGTGTGTGTGTGTGTGTAGGGGTTAAATGCAGAGCACAAATTCCAAGTATGGGTCACCATACCTGGCCCAAAGTCACTTCACATGTATGCGATTTGGGACGCATAACATTTAATTTATGATATTAATTACATATCTATCTATCTGTATCTATATCTATTTATCTGTCAAAATGTAATTTATATATTTATGAAAATGTATTATAATATTATGTTTACTAAATAAATGAATGTCATAAATGGGACCTATCTCTAAAAATTTAAATAAAAAATCTGTAACACTTTAGAATAGGTAACGCTTGATAACTATTATGACTTATTCCCTCAATAAATTCTTAATTTGCTGTTTATTAATAGTCAGTGCAGTAGTTGTTAAGTTTAGGTATTGATTAGGTATGTAGCATAAGGCATTATTATCTTATTAGCACTAATAAATGGCTAATATTCTAGTAATATGCATGCCTATAAGCAATTAATAGGTGTACCGGTAAAATAAATTGTTTCTGCTATTTTTGTTGAATCCAAGAACAACCAAAAATGTAATTTAGGTTTTATAATATAATGTATTATATTTATACATTGCATGTCTAAAATTCATTTAAATATAAATATTATATCACTAATGTATATTTTTTCCCGTAGGACATGATCAAGTTATTTTTGCAGTTCTGTTTGGTGCTACTAGTGTCAAAGAAACAAATGTTTCACTTAAATTAATAATTATGTGCTTTAACGCTTCTGTTTAGCATGCATGTACAAACGTTCAAATCATTATCAGATTGCACCGGGAAAAAAAAACATTTCCTTTGCTCTTTCTTGCTATTAGGCTAAGTATTAGGGTCCTAGCGCGGGGAGGCCTGAGGTTGTGGTGTTAAGTAGAGGCGATGGATTAGCAGGGGGTGGCGATGATTTCTCCTCATCTCTCCTCGTTTCTCTTGCCGAGCGCTGTCAGATGGCTGATGAGCCGTGGAGTGAGCCCTGACCCTACGAGCCGCTGCTGCCATTATATACAAGTGTGGAGATAATGAAGCATCCATGCTAATGCGGAGGAGAGGGCGGGGGAGGGGTCAGGGTGGAGGGGGGTTCGTTAGATCATCTGCTCTTCAGGTCAAGACCAAACGGCATCGAGGCGCCCTTATGAACTGACAGCTGTCTGGATGAACCGCTCCGAAAGACGTACGCATTACATTGTGTCCGTTTGCGCAAACCGCAATGATCTCGACATTGGAAATATGGCAGGTCTGACGGAAACGTCGCGACAACCAATAAACCATATCTCCAGCCACAACTTTGAGAGCGTATGATTCGAAATGGCGTCCATTCGATTTCGAGCGGTGTATTGGATAATAAGCATCTGAAAGTGTTTTGGAAAGACTTGCGCCGTACAAAACATCTTATTTTCTTCTCACATATAAAAGAGCAGCCGAAATGATTGTGCCATTATTGAAAGAGACTGTCGTGAGACTAACGTATGTGGTAAAGTGTCGTTAAAGGGGACTCAATCATAAAAGTGCCGGATCAGGACATTTATACACACAAAACGATGTTTGTGTTCATTTAGAGGGATCTGGGATTGACTTCAGGTTTGGAGACGAAGAATTTGGTTGATGCTGATGTTGATGGCTAGATAGAAGGATGGGAGTTATTATGCCGATATTTATATATCTCTCAAAAAAGATGCATACTCTCACAGTGCTTACTAAACTGTAGTCAGGAGTTTTTCAACTGACAAAGCATTTTAAACTTGCTTAATTTTGTATACAAGTTTTTTTTTTAAGCTGTTTTGGCAACTACAAAAGTAAGTTAAGTTAGTGATCTGTTAGATATTAGTGCTATTTGCATTTACCGTAAAATTACAGCAACATTTCTAAAATTCACCAAGAAATAAATTAATTTAATTAAATAATAAAAATACATTTAAAAAAATGCTTAACTGTATTTTAAAATTGATTATTTGCACTATTAAACTGTATAAGATCAATTAAAAATTTATGCATATTAAAACTTTTTATTTGGACTTTTATCAATTAAGCAATAATTTGAAATAACTAAACATTAGAAGATTTATCAGCCTTTAAAATTCATAAAAAAAACAACAACAACAAAAATACAATTATATAAATAATAATAATAATAATAATATGGGAAAAGAGAAAATATTCACTAAGTTGCTGGTATTAAACCAGCAAGAAAAACCTGTTCAGCTGATAATAATTACATTTATTGAAAACAGAAAATATGTATTATCTATTAACAAAAAATTAAGATATCAACCATTGAGGTTCCCTCTAAAACAACCAAATATTAACTAATTTATTGAATTATCACAACCAAAAACATATGATGAGAAAACCTCTTCTGTTTAGCCAACTGCAGAGTCATCAGTCAATATGAACATCTCTAAAATATGTATTATGTATCAAAAAAGATGCAAGATATCAACTAATGCAATCACCTCTAAAACAACCAAACTCAACTAATTTATTGGATTATCACAGCCAAAAATGGAAATATTAAAATATTTTAAAAAAGACAACAGTCACTATCTATTGATGAAAATGCCAGGAATTTAAAAAACAAACATAGGGTGGGATAAACCTCCCACACTTATCATCCAATACGATCATCTTTAAAATAACCAAATATCATCTGATGTATTGGTTTATTGCAACTAAAAAATAAATAAGTAATGAAAACGTGCACTATTTATCAACAAAGATGCAACTGGATTTAAAAACTAACATATGGTGTAAAAAAAAAATATCATGCTCCGCAAATTCAGAGATATCAAACAACGTAACAACCAAATATCAACTAATTCATTGAATTATCACAACAAAAATTCTAGAAAAATTCCACAAATGATTTCAAACAGACCACATTTCCTACCCACTGCTAAAACTGCCTGTAGATTTAAATCGGCAGTTGTTCAGGCAACTGTTTAGACACTTTCAGCCAATACGATCTAAAATAAGCAGATTCATTAGTTTATGTTCACGTCTAAAAAATGGAAAACATTGTTAAAAATAATGCGAAAACAGACAAGCACGTACTATCCATAGACAAAGCTACTGATAAATAAACACAGGAAAAATTCCTCTATTCAGCCAGATTTTCTCATTGCATTTCACATTTCTCGGCCACTGCGACCATCTCAAGATGACTAAACACCGCACATACACAGTATAACGTTCTATCAACGCACAAGCTACATCTTAGTTCACAGGGACAGCTAGCATCCTGTGTACTACACGTAAATGAACACACACACACACCTCTAGAGCAGATGTCATTGATTAAAGCTGATAGGCAGGCCCATTAGCGCTTTGATATTATATATCTGTCAGCGGTGACACAACTGAACGCACGCTTGCAGAATGATCATATTTAAAACGGTTCCGGTGAATACTTAGCAGAAAGATTAGACCGGGCCTCATCGAGACAGACTCTTTTACTTGCGGACACATGCGTTCATTCATTTGCGCTCCTTCACTCCCTCACTCTTTCTTTTTCTCATCCTCACCCCCCTCATCTCCTCAATCCCACACACCCCCCAGAGCTCCTAATGGTCTTTAGATCAGGGGGAAGTGTATGAATTACAGACTACAGAAAAAGACAGGGCTCAGCTAGACCGCCATGAATGAAAAATTACCCCTTTGTTCCCTCGCATCAATTGCATGCCTAATGAAATCAAAATCAGATTGCATAATCAAGTGTACGTCCTCCACTCGGCGGAGGCCCACTGCGAATCGTAACCTTTTCCCTCTCGAGTGGAAATGAACGCAATTTTCTTCTAATACGGCGCAGAGCAGAAAAGGGAAACTGGGAGAGCGGGCCGTGTCAAATTTGGGACCCGAGCGTTACGGAGTAAATTTGCGCTAAAACGGAGGTCAAACGTGAAAATAACACCAATAAAAAGGCACCTCACAACTGCGAAAGTGAAATAAAACATGTAAAAACATAACATAAACGCCTTGAGGATAGACACTGCTATAAAAATAGCTCCAAATTACTGATTTGGTTTCAATGATTGAAATCGACACGAAATGCCATTTTAGTTCCTAAACGTGATGCAGTTTCAAAATTAAACAGAATGAAAAAGTAAAAGCTACTGATGAAACTACATCAACATTTGACAGTGTTTTTATAATCAGCCAAGTTACCAAAAAAAAAAAAAAAGTTTACTCGTAATTTCACATTTTTAGTTTTAATATTATTTTTTTTTTGAATAGTCAATAACATAAATGTAACATTATTACATCCATAAATTTTGTGTAATTTTAAAATTAACTTAATTTAGATACTAGTGTGAATGTGTAAAATGCACTACTGTAATATGTAAAATTTAAAACAGTTTCTAAAGCATAATGAATTCATAAAACAATAAATATTATAAGTTGAGGAATTTTAAATGAAATTTAAAGTTTCATACAAAAAAAATAAAATTGTATTTTGATCAACTCGAATAAAAAACATTTTGGAGTAATGAAGTATTAATAATAATATTGAATAAATAGACATCAAAAGAAAAAAATACAGTAAAAAAAAAAAAGAGTAATTAGGTACATAACAAAAATAATTAAAGTTTGATACATTTAAATAATTTAATATTTTTAAAATAAATGTTTTATTTTTTTTGTTTACAATTTTTCGTTACTAAATAAAAATTTATATTGAGCTGTTAAATAAAAAGTAATTCTGGAGTAAAATAAATAATATTATTGATCAAACTTTAAAGACATTAAAACAATAAAATACGCAAAAATTTGTAATAACATCAATAATTAATTAGATGTATATAGAGAACGATTATGAAGAAAAATATTTAAAGTTTGATAAATTTTAATATTTAACAATTTTTTTTTAAAACTGCCACATTTTTAATGTTAAGCTAAAATGGCATTTTCCTCACCTAAATTAAAAATAATTTTGTGAGGAAAATGAATAATAATATTTATATATAGAAAAATTATGAAGACAATTATTGGGAATACTGTGCACAATAAAACCAGAAATATGCTTGAGTGATATATTTTCTGTGATGGCTACATCACATAAGTGCAACTAGGCTTTTAACTTCAATATAAACGTAACCAGTCTTAACTAATGCCCTTATTTGTGTGTATCTGCTGCCCGAGGCCACGTTCGAGCTCTTTACCCAGAAATCTCTATTTTCTGTAGCTTGAATAAAACAGGTCCAGATGTTGTGACTATTTCAGGTCCGCATGCACCGAAATTCCCCTCCTTTCAACCTTACGTTCCCCCTCTCCTCTGCAGTCGACTGAAGGTTAATTAGTTGCCAACCTGAAAGCAATATCAACTTTTGTGCTTCTCCAATTCATGCGGCCCAGGAACCCTGGCAAATGCTCCGTATATCTCTGTGACTAATAAACCCTCGTCCCTATACAACACAAGACTGGACACCAGCCAGAAAACTGCAATTCCCAGAAGCCCTTGCTGACCTGTCTTTAATGGTGCAAAAGCAATTAGCCCCAGCTAAGTGAAGCAGAGGTCCTGGCCGGTTATGTTTCCACAGCGGTCGTGCCAGCTTGCAGAGCCCCTGGAGAAAGTTCTCCTGTTTTTTATTAATTACACTTGATCTCAGCTCTCTAAATCCAATTATACCTTCTCAAACTCCCTCTCAAGTGAACACAGAGTAAATCTGGTTCTCTCAGAGCATAAATAAAGCATATTCAGCAAAAAAATAAATATAATTTCTGAATGGGTATCAATGACAGTTTACTCAAATAGTTGCTGATTTTTTAAATATTTATAAAGGTTTTTAATAAGAAATCAATTTAACATGAATTTGTTAACGTTTTACATAAAATCTTTGTGCTTGATGCATTATAAAGGGTTTTAAATGGCTATAATGCATTATAATTATTCATAATGTAAAGCATGTAAAAAAAATAAAAATTAGTCAAAAAAAATTATTTAGTTGCTGTATTATTTATTCTAAAGGTTTTTAATATTTAAGTATTTTCTAGTATTTAAATATGACATTTTTTATTGTATTTAATCATATTTAAGTACGTAATATTTTTTGTGAACAATTTATTGTCATAGTGTGAACAATTTTTATTGCACAGAACTATACTCAAAATTTTCTATGAAAGCATAACATAATAACTTTCTTCGCCTCTGAAACACTTCCTATTTTAGCTGAAATCACCAATTCCTCCAGCTGACTTGCATAGAGTTTTATATTTCATGTTAAATTTAATGCTGCTACAATCTGTACACATAATATCGTTAAACAATAAATAAATACATACATTTTAAGGCATAACACCGGTGACAGGGTTCATACTCACTTGTGGCCCCGATGCCGAGCTGTAGAGTGCTACGGTCTTTGGTCAGTCCGTTGGTTTTGGGGCTGGCTGTAGGGGCGACCGTCGCCACCGCTCTGGGAGGTCTCTTCCCAGGCACCTTCACCGTTGTCCGCAGCAAATCGATTTCTTTTCCGTGGACGTTTTGCATGTAGTCCTGAAAAATTAAATACAACATTGTGTAGTTTTAGATCTAGGCCGGGAAAAATTTAAAACAGAACCCATCCAAAAAGTTTCAAAATGAAACAATGAAACAACTCTGAACTAAGAATTTATACAATTTTTATTTACATTTTTTTTTTAATATATATTATTTATTAATTGAACAATAATTTTTACAGTGTACCTCAACCAATAATTTATAATAAAAATTTATTTGGTCCAGTATTGTTTAGTTATCTACTCTAATAATAATAATTTTATTTATTTTATTTTATTTTATTTATTTACATCTTTACGAAAAATTTAAGTTCTGTTTTAAAAATTTGTTCTAATATTTCTAGCTATTTTTTTTTACTTTACTTTTTTTTTTACTTTTGAAGACACATTTTCAATATTTTGCAAATGAATCTACACTTAACAGCAGACTTTACTTTTTTTTTTTAAATTTAATTACGTTTGACCAAAAAACTCTATTTGACTCTTTTCTAAAACACTTTCTACCGCAACACGTCACGTTTAAATCTTAACTGTTAATGCGTTAACTAACGTGCGACTTTTTTGTAAGCATCTTTAAAATCTACTAGCAATTTCTAAAAGAAAGCAGTTTCTAAATCAACTTTTCCAGTGTATAACTCTGCACTTTCATCATTCACTTCCTCGTTTTCATTTCCCTCAAAAAAAAAAAAAAAAAAAACACAGCACCAACTTAGCCTTAACTCTACATAAACAAACAACGTACAAACACAGCGCATCTATAACTTACCAAAGAAACTTTGACAGGTCTTATAAACCAAACACAGCAGCTTTGGACAATCAAAGCAACGCCAGGCCCACGCAAATCTAGCATTTCACCTGTTTCCACGCTGCCGAAGATTAGCAAAATTAGCATTAATGACCGCGAGCAGACTCATTCCCATTTAAATCGGGCTATTCCATTTTCACGGGAGTTTGCGAAGCGCAAATGGGTTAAGCCAAGGTGCAAATCACCCTGCTCAGCACAAAAGAGGCGAGCAGAGATTTCGGCCTCGGAAGTCTCCCGCCAACTCCTCTTCACTTTTATTGCGCCCCATAAAGCACTAATTTCTTCAAAAGCCTCAGTACTAATTACCCAGTGAGCGCTCTCATTCCATTTTATTGCTGGAATTAACAGCCAGTTTGAGGCGCAGAAAGCTATTAAGATGTGTGATTAAGCCATATTCAATTAGTTTCTACAAACAATTTAATTGATGTAGCAGACAGAATTAACAGAAGGGGATTGTGGGATAGGTCGGCTGGCTGCGGCGCAAAATTAAATCTCTATCTCTGCCCGTCTTTCTCGTTGAGCTAAACGAGTGGTCCACAGGTGTCCAAACCCAAACGTCTCTAACGATTATGGCGCCCGTGGCATCGCGTGCCTATTACACACATCGCTGGCATGAGGTGCACATTATATCGTTAATAAACACGCGGCTGGCTGATGTGAGAGACGCGAGTTTGGCCAAGATATTAATTTCGGTCATAGTCCGCGGAGGCCGATAAACGTGTCTCGTGCAACGCGTCTCACACGGTCAAGGTACGCCGCTTCTCCAGTGGATCTTAATTAGGAGGCCCTTATTAATTACGAACCTGTGTTAAAGGCGTCGGAGAAACACGAGAACAAAGATAGGCGTGAGTGCGATGTATGCAAATGAGGGGAGAAGGGACGTGTGAGAAAGCTGGAGAAGCAGAGAGAGGGGATTTTCAGAGGTATTAAGAAGACACAGGGGTTCTGACAGAGATGAATGTCCCGTGCGGAGCCAACTGTGGATTTCCCGCGGCGAGCGCCGTAAGCAACCGGAGAGCAGCTGACCTGTCCGGCTCTTGTCTGTATTACTGCAAACCCAGAAAACACCTCAGAAAGAGCACCGAACCTGACTGGGAGGCGTTCAAAAGAAAATTTCATTAAAACCCACCCAAAATGTTGTGCCGCGTCAATAGTGCAATCGATTTCACGGTTTTTAACTGGAGTGTGAGGCCGGAATTTGTCAGCAGTTTGCTTGTTATGCAAACGTATCCAAACCAATCAAAGGGTTTGTTGATAACTTGACAGCAAAGCAAGTCAGACGTCAAAAGAACGTCAGAAGAACATTCTCCAAACGTAAAGGCAACATTTTGTTTCCTGGTTAACTAAGAGAGAACCTCTGGATATTCTTTTTAAGGGAAGAGAAATAAAGTTTTCATGGTTCAAATCCAAAACAAACAACAGGCCTAACCCCATAAGAAACAAAAACCAAGAAGAATCATATCTTCATATATTAACAATCTGTATATAAAAAGTATATATATAAAATATGACTGAATCTGTATATAAAAAACTAGGAAGTCAACTTGAGGAACATTCTGAGAACAAAACTAGCATTCTTATGATCTATAATTATTACTACTGAAGTAAAGTAATGCTTATTTATATTAAACTGCAAAGTAACACATTACATTCTGAGTTCAACTTAGAAAAAGTGAAACAGTATTTTCTTGTAAAAAAATTTTTTAGTCTACCTGATTCAACAAAAGTCATAAAAACATCATTTGGTTCCAGAATGAGTTACCAACACTAATAATTAGGGTTTCTGGGTTTTCAACTATTTTACAATACTCAATTCTATTTGATATTGAGGTACCGAAGCATTCGGGCACTCACATCCAGACTGTGCAACAGCTTTTACCCACACGCCATCCGTCTCAACACAAAAGGACTGGACTAATATACACACACACACACATGCAACCACTCACCTTAACCTTTTCTGCATCTACCTACTGTTTAATCTCTCCTATCGCACTACCTCCAATTAAATACAGCAGTGCACTGTAACATGCGGTTATGTTGTCACTTGTCTGCACATTTGCACGCGCATTTTGTTGTCTTTTTTCTGTATAGGACTTTGGATAGAATAGATAGATAGTTACTGTTAAATTATAATGTTAATCCTGGAGGAACGTTGTGTCGATTCATCATGTACTAAACTGGTCGAAATGACAATAAAAGCCTACTTGACTTGACTAGTTGTACTACTTAATATTTTAATACATCAGTATTTTAGTTGAAGTATATTCTAATATCTTCTGGAATTACTTTTTTTGAGAACCCAAGGCATTTTTTGTTTATTTTGATTATGAGTCAACATCTGACAGTAGATTGTAAAAATGAATTGAACCTGTTAATACAGTAAAGATTACCGTTTCATTATTGATCATTAATTGTAAAATTTACTAGCATTTTCTGAGTGAAAGGTTTGGTTATAGGAATAGTTCACCCCAAAATAAAAATCCAATAAATCACTCACAAGTAGTTCCAAACACAAAGGAAGATACTTTGAAGAAAATTAGTAACCAGTCTTCTTTGGTCACCATTGACTTCAATAGTAGGAAAAAATACGATGAAAGTCAATGGTGACCCAAAACAACTAGGTCACAAACGTTTTTTTAAAAACATCTTCCTTTGTGTTCGGCAGAACAAAGACATTGACAGATTTGGAACTACTTGAGAGTATGACGGAATTTTAATATACTTTAAAAGGTAAACATGTGACACAGAACGCCTGGATTTACAGCAAACACAAATCAGTGAATCATTTCTTTGAACCAGTTTACTGACTCATCAGAATGAACCAATACTTACATGTAAACTGGGGTGGTACGTGAGCAGACCATTGTCACACAAAGTGACGTATTTCTTCTTCCACTCCTTATTAAGTGACTTCCCACTTCTTTTTAATAAAATCCCCTGTTCAAGAC
Organism: Enteromius viviparus; assembly: GCA_032353835.1. NCBI lineage: Eukaryota > Metazoa > Chordata > Actinopteri > Cypriniformes > Cyprinidae > Enteromius > Enteromius viviparus. The sequence goes on from JAUCNO010002105.1 coordinate 11,648, forward strand.
AAAAAACAATCAGTTATGAGGAGATTTTCCAATAAGAAAACATTAACAATAATACCCAGCTGGGTCATTTTAATAACTAATTTTCAGGATTGGTAGGAAGAAGGATCAGATGTCATAAAGTACAGCACTGTCATTCACACCTGAGTCTCTCTCTCACACACACACACACACACACACAACACACACTCATTTGCAAACATTTAAGGCCTGTTTACACACAGTGTAGCTTTTCACAGTCAATTTCCACACTGTTAAACAAAACAATGCATCCCTGCAGAACTCCTCACACCAAACATTTGCTGTCAAACCAATGCTTTGTTTTATTTTTAGCATGTTTTGCTCATGTTTGTTCATGCAAATTGTTGCCACTAATTTTCTTCGGTGTGATCTTGTCATTCTTGGTGTGAACAGTGCTTTACATTGATTGATTTAGCAAACGATTCGGCCAAAATGACAAATTAGGAATCATACAACAGCAAAAAGAATAACTGCATAGCAGCCAGAAAAACATTGGATCGCACACTTTAGACCCTTTTTATTTCTAGTTTTGAAAGCATGCATAATATAAAAATGTGTGTATGTGTGAATTTAGTCAAAAGTTTACATACACCTTGCAGGATATGCAAAATGTTAATTTTAACGTACTAAGAGGTATTATACAAAATGCATGTTTGCAAAAGATGTTTACATACAGTTTAGAAGAGAAAATAATAACTGAATGTAATAACCCCATTCAAAAGTTTACACCCCCTTGATTCTTAATGCTGTGGTTGTTACCCGAATAATCAACAGCTGTGTTTTTGTTTAGTGATTCATGAGTCCCTTGCTCATCCTGAACAGTTAAACTGCCTGCTGTTCTTCAGAAATCTTCTTCAGCTCACACAAATTCTTTGGTTTTCCAGCATTTTTATGTATTTGAACCCTTTCCAACAGTGACTCTATGATTATGAGATCCATTTATGAGGACATTTTCAGCGTCCCCGTAATTCAAAAGACTTTAAAAACATACTAAATGGTGTTTTTTTTTGAAAATCTAAAAATGCACACAGTTTCCTGTTAGGGGTAGGTTTAGGTGTAGGGTCAGTGTAGAGCAATAGCACATACAGTCTGTACAGTAGAAACACCATTATACCTATGGAGAGTCCCCATAAAAAACCAACATGTGTGTGTGTGTTTATGAAGTGTATATATATATATATATATATATATTATATATTTTTTTTTAGTATCTTCATGCCATAATGAGCTGCCACAGATAGACATGTCAAGTTATTAACATTTAAAATACTTTACATAATAGTCAATCAAGTCAAGTCACTTTTATTTATATAGCGCTTTTAACAATACAGATTGTAGCAAACCACTATCAAATAGAACAATAGAGTAATGGTAATGTATAATGACGAGACTGAAACAATTTATTTATCAAATGCATAAACGGTCTCTGTAGTCAAAACGACGATAATCACTAGAAATCAGGTGTCCCCAACTAAGCAAGCCAGAGGCGACGGCGGCAAGGAACCAAAACCCCATCCATGAGAGAATCATGAAAAAAACCCTGGGAGAACCAGGCTTAGTTGGTTCCAGTTCTCATCTGGCCGGACGCCCAGCACCTAATTTCCAGTTTAATAGAAATAATAGAAAAATATTATATTTTTAATAATCCATATATTTTATATATGTGTATTATAATACGGTTTTATAAAATTTAGAGCGATCTATTAAAGTGATCTTATCTCTAACAATAGCGGTAAGCAAGTAAAAGAAAACATTTCCAGTCCAGAACAACTTTATCATTGATGAATAAGTTTGAATTGGGCCCCGGCTCAGAGTCTGAGGGCCTCACATCAGTGCTGTGGGGGAAGAGCAGAGGCTAAATCCAATTTGTGCTGGGACTCAGTGTGTATTCTTTCGCCTGTTGCGCCGGCGAACTCTCTCAGACCTCTGAGAGCACGAGGATTAGAGCCTGTGATCCCCAGTTCTTCAAAAGCTCCCGGCCTCCATCCCGGCCCCTGCTCAAGGCCTCACCATCAATCTCCCGCTGTTCTTTTAAAAAAACACTCACTGAGCACTTATCCCCTAAAGTCCAGCCAGGACAAACACTCCCCGGCCAGGACTGGAAGTGCACAGAGAGCAAAGGGGGGTTTGGGTGGCCTGTTTTGGCTTAATTAGGGGATTAGGGAAGATTCCTGTGCTCTTTACCACTTCCTGTTGGGAGTGAGAGAGTAGGAGGGCTCTGATGTGTTAACCGGCCAGCCCCGACTAATCCACATGAAGAATACACTACTTGCTAAACATCAGGTGCTGACCCGGGGTCAACTGGGTATCATGGTGTTTACCCGACAATCAAGTCCTAATCCTCTGCTCTCCTTGATCTGATCCCTGCATGGATATTCTCTTCTCTCCATCTACTCAACCACCCTAAAAAATACTACTGAAAACCTGTTGGCACTTAGAGCCTGTCAAAAGGACTTCAACCATTACTTAGAATAAAATAAAATAACAAATATTTAAACAACAGCTGACTTGATACATATAATTTTATATTATTTTCATGTAGGTCCAAATATTAAATACATTTAAAAAAAAAAAAAAAAAAAAAATATATATATATATATATATATATA
>JAUCNO010002106.1:0-14245 GCA_032353835.1 Enteromius viviparus
AATATTGCCTATATATATATATTATATATATAGGCAATATTGTTTGAATATATACAGGTAATATGTATATATATATATATATATATATATATATATATATATACATAAGTATTCTGATGGTCTTAAAAAATACAACAACTCTAAACAAGTTAATCTGTATATATATAAGATACAAGTTATGAGTCAGTAAGACTATTTTAAAAGTCACCAAGGTTGCATTTATTTGATCAAAAATATAGTTTTTGAAACTTTTTTTTACTACTTTTTGACTGTTTTTCCTATTTTAAAAAGTGAATTAAAACCGATAAATATTTAAAATGATGTAAAAAAAAAAATGTCGAAAAAAGTTTATAAATTTTTTATTTAATTTATATTTTTTAACAGCATTAGCAAAGTAGGTTATATATATATATATATATATATCTGTATTCATTTATTTGTTTTAATTATTTTAAGTATTGTGATGGTCTTACAAATATAAGCACTGAACAAAGTATCTGTATATAAATATATAATACAAGTTTTGAGTCAGTAAGAGTATTTAAGGGTTGTATACCAAGGTTGCATTTATTTGATCAAAAATACAGTAAAAAAAATTGTAATAAATAAAAAATAAAAAAGCCAGTATTCTCACATTACTCCAGTCTTCAGTGTCACATGATTCTTCACAAATCATGTATTGGCATCTTTGTCTATTCATACTGAAAACTCCACAGGAAACATGATTCCTCCTTCACATGTGTGTATGTGTGAGGTTTTTCTGGTCCAGCAGCTCTCTTCATCACACCTCTGCTCAACATGTTTGAGCTGCACTGAATTATCATCAGAATTAGCATCTTGCACCCATCCCTCTGGAGTCAGAACGTTCCCTCATGCCCGGTTGCCATGGAGATCTTTTTGGTCTTCAGCACGGAGCGACTTGTTGATGTCCTCATGAAAACAGTAAACAGTTTTGGTTGTTAATTTAGTTTGCTCAGATTGTTTTGAACATTGATAGTCAGTGAAAACTCTTGTGGAATTTGAAACAGATATGAACTGATGTGTGTGTGTGTGTGTGTGTGTGTTCTGCTAATGGATGAGGAATAGTAACAGGAGAATTGTAATGCTCAGATTCTTCTAAAAGTCTTTTAGAGGTTTATAAAAATAAACACAAATAGTCACTACACTCAACAAAAATGGATTTTGAAAGAATTTTCTGCTATTACTGTAAATGTATTGCACAAGTAATTGTGTAATTTACAACTTTAAAAAATGCGGTAGGTTTAATTTTGTAAAGGGTAGCTAAAAAAAATTTTTTTTAATACAAGAAACTTATATGCATTAAAAGAAAATCTATTTTTTTTTTTTTTTCATTTACATTTAGTGGAATAAAAATTAATGCAAACTATATTTTAAAAATGTAATAATAATGACAAAAACAAACATCCAAATTCCTAAAACTTTATCTAAACCGAACAGAAATAAAAGAAAATATAAAATTAAAAACAAATTCTAAATGTTACTGGAAACTACAGTACAACACTGTTTTGAAAATAATTTGCAATCAGAAATTAGAAGAAATAGCAAGTAACATTAAATTTAATTATAAATTGTATTTGTATTGTAATTATATTTCCTTCTAAATTGTTATTTTGTTTTGTGTTGATTCTATGCAGTTTTTGTGTGTTGTTTGCTTAACGGCTACTTTCTGCGGTCACATCAATATTCTTAATTATGAGCAATAATGATGCAAACACTTTTTGTTCCAGCATGTTTATTTTTGGCATCCACCATTAGACTCTTAGCATGAGGAAGGACCAGGCCTCTTCTGCTCGTCTGAGTCATACTTAGCTCTTTTACAGAGACTTAACTTACTCTTGTGGTCATCAGGACTCCTCAGCAGCCCACACACATCAAATAAAGCGCATGCACATACTGGCTGTGTGACTTTTTTCTTTTGATGAAGGTATTTTTAGTGCATTGTGGCATCCCAATCGCCAGCGGCAGGCCGTCAACACTGAAACATCTGCTTGCTTTTCTGTCTGCTTTTCCCTCAGGCTCTTCATTTCTCTCAGTAGCATTGACCTGCACTGTAAAAACAGATTTTTCTGTAGTTGTAAATAAAGCAAGGATTATTGAAGGGTTATTTTTTTGCAAGATGCATATTGTTTACACCAGGATTGGTATAGTAAAACTATATAAAACATTAAACATAATACATGCACTAAAATAGATTTGAAACTATTTTTTTAAATATGAACAAAATTATTTGAACACAAAATAATTAAATCTACAACTGAAATAAAAACATTTAAAAAAACTTATTTACTACAAAAATGTACTTTGAATTTTTTTTCGATTTTGTTGTTTGATTGATGTACTTATGCTGTAAATGTTATAATGTCATTCTTATATTGTTACTGTTTTAATGGTTGTTTGCTGTAAGGTGTCTTTGGGTGTTCAAAAAGGCGCCTTTAAAAAATGAATTATTATTATTATTATAATTGCATTAAACTGCAAAATAACATTGAACTGAACATTACGTTTTAAAAGTGAAATTAGTAGTATTTTCTTGTAAATATACTCCAATAATCATTGTTTTCCTTACAAGAAACATTATTTTGATGTAATAGGACAATTTAAACTAAAATTGGAATAAAATGAATAAAAACTGTATAACATCCACAAACAATTACTAAAAACAGAAAAATCTAATTAGCTACAACTTCAAATGATGATTGTTTTATGATGGTTACATTGTTTTAAAATAATACAAAAATAAAGTCAAAGCTAACAAAATGTAGAAAAAGAAAACTAATATGTCAGTAATTATTAAAAAAATAAAATGAACATGAAGCTGATGAAGGAATGAGGTGAGCATGTTTTTCACAGTGAGTTCAGCTTGTCTATCCATCATTGGATAGCATTGTGTTTGTGTGTCTGTAATCAGCTCATTATTCACTCGAAGGAGGGTTTTGATGGATAATATCATCTGTTGTGTTGCAGCCGTATTGATCAGCGTTTGTCGCTTGTTCCAGCACAGATTCAATGCCAAGTAGGTCACCAACACACCTCCATCTTCCTAATTAATGAATAATCTCTTTAGATTGTAAAAAACCACTTGATATTAATGACTATCTGGAGATGCCATTGTTTTTATTTGACAGTTTATCGGTTTTGCTTCCTGTTCTGTGTTTTTGTAATTAAAGGAATGTTTTTTTTTTCCAAAATTATATAATTTAATCATCAAAACGTCTCTTTATTCCTCATAAAAACACTTTTGTCAAGCTCAGAAATTACAGAAAGAGCGCCATGAGTTTTGATTGCATCTAAATATATTTTAAAAATGCAAGACATGTGAACTATTTTAGCAAAACAGTGAGCCATCTTTAGAGGACATATATAAATCAATATATATATACTGTAATTATAATATAATTCAAAAGGGATCTGCATTATATTTTAATTGCATTATATTTATAATTCTCTTATAATAGTATGATCTGCTTTTGGGGTTTATATGGAATAGTGCGCAGGATACTCTTTAAACTATTTGATTTTGTGCTAGACAGGAGAAAGTCATTCATGTTTGGAATAACGATGAGGGTTAAATAGTAAGATTTTCATTTCATTATTTTCTACTTCATTTTTTGAATAATTTTTTTTTATAAACTCTAATAAACAGTTTTTGATAGCATCCTCTCTTCATTCACTCAGTTCATCTGCCAAGTTTAATCTTAACACAAACTTTTTGGCAGCGTATGGCAGTATTATCAGAGTTTTCTGACTCTCCAGTAGCATCTAAAAACGTCTGCAAACTCAGCCGATGAAAATACCAAAACAGTTGCAGACGCTGCCACCCACTCCGATCTGGTCGGGTCCGTCAGCGATTGTGTTCCAGCTCTGTAATTAGACTTCTGTTTGACAGCAGACAGCCAGAAAACATGGCAGCCAGACCCTTAGTCCACCACAATTGTTTACTGTGCCTTTGTTTATCTTTTTAATGTGATGAGACAAATTTGGATGATAATGTTGGGCCTGACAGCCCTGGGTTTCCTGGTAAACAACCAAAAACTAAATGTGGTCTTTGTCAATTTTTTCTTAAAGACATTTACTAAGACATGTACATTTTTTCCTTTTTACGGATTTTGGGGGTAATGCATTGATTTTGCTGGGATCGAAGAGATCATTTGTTCACCATTTTGAAATGCTTTGAATAATTGGGTCAAAAATTGGTAGGGATTATCGATAACATGTATTGAAGTTACCTGAGTAATTTCAAGACAGCGGCACCTTGTGTTCAGAATATATAGAGTTTCCTACAAAAACACAGTTTTCCTTTGACTTATCATTTTGACTTTGCTACACGGCTCTTTTTAGAGTTTAAATTATATTATAGGTTCTTCTGATTCATTCTTTGGATCCTCTGAGCACTGTACAAGATGAAAACTTGACTTATCTTAACAGCATTTTTGAGTTTACTCAGCTTTGGACCAAATAGTTCTCTGAACCCCTCACAGAGTAAAAATTAAGATATACACAAAATAGCAACACAGTCCCAACTAGTTACATATTGACGCTTGGTCAGGACCCTTTGGCATCTGTTTTTGAAGATCAAGGTACTCCTTTTGCGTCACTTTTTGATGCGAAGGGTCCTCCGTTGTTTTAAATAGGAAAAGCATCAATATGTGACGAGTTAGGGTGAGACTGTGTTGCGAAATTAACATAAATAGTTTAACATCAACATCTAGACCCCAAAACTAGACACGCTAACCTCAAGAACCATGACAATCAACAGTATACAAATAACTAACAATAATGATAAAAAACAAATGAAATTAGCAATCCTGTAACAGTAACTGCATAATTTATTAAAGCTGCAATGCATTCTGGGAATTAACAAAGCCTGAACATTCCAACAATATGAAATTCTTTATTTGGGAAAACATTTAGGGTAATTTTGTTGCTCTGACAAGGGTTTTTGAAAGAAAATAGCATGTTTTAGTATTTGAGACTCGTTTACAGTCCGCTCATCCACACTGTTTGTGTTTTCTGGCTGTATTGTGCTTGTTTCAGTGTTTCGTGAGACTCAGCAAGCATGTGGTGACCGTTTAAAAGCATTTTTGCTCTGCGGAAACAGCATTAATGTGAGGAGCGTGTGGGCCGTGATGTGCGCTATAGCAGCTTGAAAAAATTTGACTCCATTTGCATGTGCTGAATATAAAACACTCGGTCCTGCATAGAGCTGTTTCATAATGAATCCTGATTTAGAAACACGTCTGGAATACTACGAGCTGAGTTCATTCTTTTAAATGTTGGTCCTTTTCTTTTGCTTATAGTGTTTTCAGTCATTTCCTTCAAAACGATCGAGTTAATCTTGATTTAGCTGCCTTTCTGTCATGTCTGACTTTAGATGAATCCAAAATTTGACTAAACGAGATTTTGGTAACACTTTACACTTTGAAGTTTGCTTTTTGCCACTGAATAAAAAATAAAACAGAGAATTATGACGTTTTTTTGCAATTAAATGATGAAATTATTTCTTTAAGATTTATTTTGTAGCCTTATGATGGGACAGATCATTACTGACAGGAAGTGAAGTGGGAGAGAGAGAGGGGGCGGAATCAAGAAAGGTCATCGAGTTGGGATTCGAACAGCAGATGCCCAAGTGCACTGGTACTTGCAGTTGCAGGTTTATATCTCACACTTCTGAGGAAAAAAAAGAGGAAAAAATGTGAGAATTGTGAGATGTAAAGATAGAGACCTACAATAGTTTAAACTAACAATAAAAAACTTACTTAATGTAATTTCAGCATTTACTGATATGTCATTAAAGCAAAAAATATATCTGTTATTGACTGGTCTTAAAGTAACATGAACAATAAACAGTTGTTGTTTTTTTAATTAATAATGCAGGAAAGATTACAATGTAACAAATGTATTTAACTAACCTGACATAGACATTTATTAAAATGTGTAAATCATGTCAAATGTTACTTGGAACAAATTAGGACATAAAAGATTGGACAAAATAAGTCACAATTCCCAAAACTACAGTAAATGATGACAGTTTTGACTTTCAGCTGAACTGAGCACACGGTCACTGTTTACAAACAATAGAACAGCGTGAACATTCGTCAAAACATCTCCTTTTGTGATGCTGCCATAAAGGTTTGGAACGAGTAAATAATAATCATTTCATTTTCAGATGAGCTATTTCCTTTTACATGAATGCAGAGTCTCTGTCCCATCATTACAGCACTCTGCAGAGATGATGCTTCTGCCTCTGAACATAAGAAGAGAAGTGATATTACCACAGTCTATCAGCACAAAGATGATAGAAACTATGTGTCATCACTGAAGCACACACACACACACACACACACACAGAGCTGTGTCAGCCCCTTCGGGGTGGGTTTCCCTCCTCCACTCACGACTCACGCCGCAAACTCGTCATGTGACTCCAGACGGCCAATCAGATGCTGCAGAGCGGGGATTCCGTGTGCGTGGGAGTAAAAGCTTCAGCTAAATGACACGCTTAACACAGTACCGCACTTCAGCATTAACTTCCACACACTCTTATATGAGGAAATGGAGCACGGAATCAAATTAAATCCTGTTTAAAGATGATGTGGGAATTGAGAGCATCTACACACAAAATGCAAAACGTTAATACTCTGGGTTAGAACAAATCTTTAACCATTTTACTTGGGCAACCACAGAACAGAGCTTAGCAACGTCCTGGCAACCACTCTCAGCACCCTGGAATCACGGCAGCCACTTTTATACCTTTTACGTTTTCTGCAGATACAATACTAAATATTTCAGTGTTTAATCTGAAAAGTAACGATACAGGATATATAAAAAAAAAGATATTAAGAAAAACTTTATATTTTTACATTTACATTTTTATGTTTTTTTTTTTTTTTACATGTGGTTGCTAATTTATGTGTTCTGAGTGGTTGCCAGGGCGTTGCTATGTAGTTGCTAGGCGTTCTGCATTGGGGTTTTTTTTCTGCTAGGTGTTCTGAGTGGTTGTAATGTGTTGTTATGTGGTTGCTAGGTGTTTTGAGCGGTTGCCAGGGTGTTGCTATGTGGTTGCTATGGTGCTTTGAGTGGTTGCCAGGATGTTGCTATGTAGCTGCTAAGTGTTCTGAAGTGGGGTTTTGTTGCTATGTGTTTTGAGTGGTTATAATGTGTTGTTATGTGGTTGCTAGGTGTTTTGAGTGGTTGCCAGGGTGTTGCTTTGGTGTTTTGAATGTTTTTATTGTGTTGCCAAGTGTTTCCTAAGGTGTTCCAACATGTTTTTCTATTGTTGTTGGTATGTGGTTGCTAAGGCGTTGTTTTTATTGTGTTACATTGTGGTTGCTAAGATACACAGAGTGTTTTTTTTTTTTGCTAGGTGTTCTAAATTGCTGCCAATTTTAATTTCTATGTTGTTGCTAGGTGTTGTGAGTGGTTGTCAGGGCGTTGCTATGCAGTTTCTATGCAGTTGCTAGGTGTTTTGAGTTTTTCATTGCTTGCTAGGTGGTTACTAGGTGTTCTGAGTGGTTGCCAAGGCATTGCTAAGGTGTTCCGAAGGGTCTTTATTGTGGCTATGTTGTTGATTGAAGGTGATTTAAGTGTTTTTATTGTGGTTGCGTAGGTATTCAGAGTGGTTTTATTGTGTTGCGATTTGGCTGCTAAGGTGTTATGAGTGTTTTATGGTATTGCTGTGTGGTTGCTAGAGTGCTTTGGGTGGTTGCTAGGGTGTTTTGGGTGTTTGCTATGATCTTCTGGTCTGTAAACATGACTTGTGTCCATCAATATTTATCTGTTTTCTGGTGAATATTGTGATTACTTGGTAATAGCTGATTTGAGGGGTTTCACACACGCTGTGGAAGAAGAGAGAGTGTTAAAGTCCTGATTTCTTCACATGTACACACACACACACACACACACACACACACACACACAGGCTTCTGCTCGGTGAAGAAAAAAGCCAATTAACATCAATGTCAACAGTCATTTATTATCCGTGGAGGTAAACTGAGATGACAGCGAGGGGAAGCTCCACCTCCTCTAACGCTCATTCTTTCTCACTCTTTCTCTCTGTATTGCTCTTCTCCTCACCTGTGATGCAGCAGACGTTTGTGTGCCGAATGCTGACAGCTTTTCCAGCGCATTGTTTCTCAGATCTCACGTTATGTTGACAGAGCCGCACCTGATGTCTGCAAACACACACCCGCACCTGTACCAGGTGTGTAACGGCCGTCCCTGACCCGAGACCACGACTACAGCCATCTGACAACACCAGACCAGTCAACTAAACCAATCTTCACATAAATAGCTCCAAAAACTGTGACCGGTCTTAAAGAAAAACTGACTAACCTTTAAAACTAGTCTTAACCTTTTATGCAACCGGCCCCTGATTTGCTGCTCAAGAAACATTTCTGATTATGATCCGTGTTGAAAACAGTTGTGCTGCCTGATATTTGTGAGGAAACCACAATACATGCTCAGAAATAAAGGCTATCACTGGGGGGTATACTTTTTAAAAAGGTACATGTTTTTACATAAATGCTCCATTTTGGTACCTTAAAGGTACTTATTAGTACTTAAAGTGTACATATTTGATCCTAATAGGGACAAAAGTGTACCTTTTGAAAAGGTACTGCCCCAGTGACAGCTTTTATACCTTTATGTCTGAGAGTATAGGGTCAATAAGATTTAAAAAAAGAATATGAAAACATTTATTATGCAAATATGCATTAAATTGATTAGAAGTTACAACAAAGACTTTTATACGGGGTTACCAAATATTTCTATTTCCAATAAATATACATAAAAAAATCCTGAAAAATAAAATGTCTCAGTTTCCCAAAACAATATTAAGCAGCACAAGTGGATTCAATATTTATCTGATAATCTGAAATGTTATTATATCGCAAATAAGCATATAATAATGATTTCTGAAGGATCACGTGACACCGTAGACTGAATTCATTACACTTTTTACGATATATTCACATAGAAAACAGTTATTTCAATTCAAATTTTTGATCAAATAAATGCAGCCTTCTTTTAACAAATCTTAATAGTTATATAACACCTTACTGGTAATGTAAGACTGACTAATCGAAAACATTGAAACGACACACAGCTAATTGTCCTTCACCATAAAGCATGCTAGTTTTGACATCAGACCGAACTATGATCGCTTCATTTACCACAGTAAAAAAATCACATGCGACAGAAACACAGTAACAGTTTAGGCCTCACAGCGATGACTGACACATCAGGACAACAGCCGCCCACTCCTGTCCGCTCGTGTTGTCACACCTGTCATGTGACCTTCGGCTCGCTCCAGCACTATGTGAAGATGTTCACGTGAGCTGGACAATGAAAGGGCTGCTCGCATGCTCAGATAGTAGCTGTAAGCCTGAGGTGAAAACAGATGCTATTCACAAGCAACACAACCGAGAGACAGTAATAGAGATAAATATAGTCTATAGCCCAGATTAAAGAGGAGAAACAACTGAGGTACTAAAGAGATTGCTTTCTTCCTACGGTCCAAAGTGAAGTGAATTAGTTAAGCAGGGCAGCACTTGAAAATAACATCCGCCGATGGACGTCATTCATTAGGGCTTTCAGGCTTTTCCAGCACGCACACACATTCATGTCACATTCACGCCACATTTCCGTCTCTGAAAGCGTCTGTGTGTCTCACGAATCTCTCTCATACACACACACACACACACATACGGTAGGCAGCAGGTCTGCGCTCGCTGTCGGAAGCTCAAATGATGAAAGAGACGCAAATCCGTCCTTTGAATAATTCACAGAGGGCAGTTCAGCATTATGTCGGCTTGAATGAAACGATTCCTCTGAGTGTTTCCTTGCCAGATGAAATCCACAGGCAAAGACAGGGAATTCCCGCTCAAATCCATCATGATGGTCATTAAGCACCACACATATACAGTAGTGTTTTGTGAATGTATTTTATAATATCATTTATTTCTGTGATCAAAGCTGTGTTTTCAGCATCATTACTTCAGTATCACATGATCCTTCAGAAATCATTCTAATATAATGATCTGATGCTCAAGAAACATTTCTTATTATTATTATACTAAAATATGTTGGGCTGCTTCATATATCTGTGGAAGTCATGATACATTTTATTTTTCAGAATTCTTTGATGAATATAAAAGTTATTATTAAATAATAAATAATAGAACTGTTTTTAAAGGAGTCAAACAAAGCCAATTTTCAACAAGCTTATATGATTCTTTAGGATCTTAATGGAAAGTTTGTAATATAGTTTGTTTTAAAATTTCTCAAAGATAGTGTAAAAACGCTCAGTTTGTCCTGTCATAAACAGCTATTTAGAAATCACTCTGTTCTGTGTACTTCCCCTTTAAATCTTAACGAGCTCCGCTGACTCCTCCCCTCTAAGAGGATCTTTTTTTAGCCGTATTCATAGTGAAACTTGCTAATTAACACATTATCAGGAAAGGCGATTTACAAAGATTCATTAAAAGACATTATACTCACTGCTTCTGTAGGTGAGGCTGGATCATGAATAATTCATGTAAACATAAACACATTTCAGTTGATAAAGGGTGCATTTCCCTTCAGATCCAAACATAATGTTAATCCTCTGCGTCTTCAGTCACTCAGATGTCGGGAGTAAACGACTACTGCTATGTTCATTAATACATTCAACAACAAAACACCTCAATCTCTTAGGAGTCTTGTTTGTCACTGCGTCTCGGTCTGATGAAGGTTCACTCAGGGCGGGTCTGAGGTAAGACACCAATTCAGTCTGTGTGACACGCTGCTGTTAATCAACTATTGTGGGCGTGGCCTCTGTCGGTGTGACGCCACACCCACATGCATTTGAGAATGGCTTAATTTCAGAAGGGGCAATTTATTTTTGTTACATTAAAAGAAAACTACTTGTGGATCTTTATCATTGTAGAGTGGTTGTGTACACACACTTTCAACACACATTTCACTCCAAGCTTGAAAAAGTGCATGAGGACCCCTTTAATATCATGTATACTGAACCCTGAAATGAACTGCAGTTTATAAAGAGATAAGATGCTTTTTTTGTGTATTTGGCAGTTTTATAAATGATAGGAAATTGTCATATATTTACATTGACATTTAGCAGACAATGCCTAAAAAGGGTCAAGTTTATTTTCTTAATAGAATTAGAATGCGTTTACATTTAGGATCATTTAAACGCATGGCTTTGATAAGAAGGTTTCCAAAGAAATGCCTCTGCTACTTCCCATTTAGCCCCGCCCCTGCATCCAGTTGATTTAACTAGACTAAATTCACACATCTCATTTCTCCTTTGACCTTTGACCCCGTGCCGCACTGATTACAGCTTCGGCACACTAAAACCCAGCTCTGTGTTTCACAGATAACATTGGGGACAGACACTCACAGTAAGAACAGCACTTAAGGAGGATGGAAATGTTAGCGCTGACTGAGAGGGTAAAATCAGCCGTTCTCCGGGTCAGACTGAGAGATAGAGGAGATGGCAAGGTTAATTACATCAGACAGCCAGAGAAAAACAGAGCATGTGTGGAAGAAGTCCTTTCTTCAGGTCCAGCCAATGTCAGCGTTTCAGATTCTTCTAAGCAATAAGTCACCAAGAAGACCACAGTTACAGTGTTTTTTTTAGGTTCTCTGACTAACAGCGTGCTTTAAAGGAATAGTTCACCCAAAAAATAAAAATTAGCTGTAAATGTATTCAGTCTCGGGTCATCTAACATGCAGAGTTTGTTTCTTTCTACCTTTCTCCAATCTTGGATGAACTGAGGGTAATTAAGGTTTAGGCAGATTTTCATTTTTGAGTGAACTATTCCTTTAAGTGAGGAGTTATTAAAGAAGGTAAGTGACGTGTTTTGAAGTTCAAAGCAGGTCTGTGTGTCTGAAAACTGCTTTTGACTGTGCTGTAATGAGCAGAATTTCCCAAAGTTTGCATGCAGAAAGTGAATGTTTCGGCAGACAGTGGAGAATTTAAACAGGCACCAATTACACCCTTCCCATCCACCCACAGAGGTCCTCAGCATCACCCCGCAGGTGTGTCTATTATCAGCAAGCAGGAACATTTTCTCTCTCACACACACACACACACTACTAACAGCTCCCTGTTTTCCAGGTTATTTGCATGAAATTAGACGCCCACTGATGCACGTAATTGCATATCAATTAAAACCAATATTACATGTCCAGATAATAATGTAGAGAGATTTCAGAACATTGTGTTGCTATTTACAAAACTTTCTACTTTTTTTAGTGCTAGAAAATACCATGATACATACATATCTATCAACCTCTGTGTGTGTGTGTGTGTGTGTGAACTGAATGGATGTTAATGGAGCATCAGATTTTTAAATGTTTTTTCTTTGGTCAAATGATGTTTAGATGATCTGATTATCACTTTCTCACACCAGGGACTGCCTGATTTCTGTCCCACAACTCTTCGCTCTAGGTTCTGATCAATATGTCGTCTCCATGGCAACATCTCACACTCACAGGAAAAGTCTTAAGTATAATAGAGGCTTAGTTATTAAAATCAAAGAGAGCATTCTAATTATTATGGGGTCATCAGGAAAACACAGCTGTCTGGAAATGTGTATGCATGTGAGCACAATATTGCAGGTTTAATAGGTTTCTGATTGAATTATATTGAACATGGATGTCCATACGGATAATTGATATATCAGTGTGTCCTATGGTGAATGTAAAAAAACAATAACAAAACAAAACAGTGACAATGTTAAAGATAAACCTTTCTCATGTTATTTGTAACTCTTAGAATGAATATACACTTTTCTCATGTTATTTGTGTTGTTGTGTTTTATAATAATTTTGAAATGTAATTATTAATTCTTTTTTTTTTTATAATAAAAAATGTAATTTAGAAATGTAAACAGACACATTGGTAATAATAGTTTCTGTTTCATTTCTAAAATGTTTTTTTTATAATGAAAAAAAAAAGTATTATTAAAAGAAATAATTCAGAAATTGTTAATTAACAAATGACTGCAGCTGAAATTATAATATAATTAATCAACTAATTATATGTGTGTGTTCATCAATTCACTGAAAGTATATTTTGATTCCTGAAATTGTCAACTTCATATATATATATAATTTATAAAAAATATGATTGTATTTGTTTTATATATTTTTTTAAAGTAATTATTCAGAAATTATTGATTTACAAACAATTTCAACAATTTATATTGCTGAAATTCTAATTTAAAAAATATTGTAATATTTAAATTAATAAATTAAATCAATAGTTTTTCTAAATTATTTAAATTATTACATTATTATTTAAAATATGATGTATGTATATACAGTGTAATGCAGTTATATCTACAGTATTTCATTAAATCAGTCTCTTTAAATCTATATATATAAATATATATATACGCTATGATTTTGCTAAAGCTTTAGCATTGTAAAGTGTTTTTTTTTGTTGTGCCAGTAAAGTTTCTTGAATATAAGAGAGAAGCAAACTTTATTAGTGCCCATTTCAGCGGAAAAACTCTAAACAGCTGGTGTTGGATGCGAGTGCGAGGACATTAGCATATTTATTGCGGCCGTTAGAATGAGCAGGGAACCCTGCACTCTTCCTTCCTGCATCTTCATCCCTCTTTTGATTCTCCAGATTTCCAAGAGGAGGAGAGAATCATTCAGAGAGTTCGGGGTGGTTCTTTCCGTGCGGGTGGAGAGGCCGGATGGATGTGAGATGGATTTCTCTCCCAACAGCTCTCCAGGGAACCGTTTTAGCTCCAAACAAAACAGAAAACCCTCCTCGAGGCAGGGACTCATTTCACACGTGCATCTCGTCTTCATTTTATGTCTTTGTGATGTTAATAGACATTGAACTGCCATCAGAAGTCCTGTTAGAGTCAGTGCCGTGAGCTCCAGCTGAAACTCTGATGGGTCACGGGTCAGAGGGTTAGGGTCAGTTCTCCTTAAGATCACTTCTGTGTGGTACTAGTGTCCAGGGGCGATTTTAGCCCATTTTTGGGGGTGCTTCAGCACCCCCAAAATGAATAAAAGCACCCCCAAAGATTTCGAAAGATTTCTAACTTATTTGGCAGTTCATGCTGTTTATGTGAGACAGTATTAAAATACTTCATCATTCAGATGTAATATTTTAATAACTATAGATCCCCCCCCCAGCCCCGAAAAATGGTTCGTTCCAGCTTCACTCTGCGCTACTCTGACTGGCTCCAGCGCTCCTGCCAGT
>JAUCNO010002107.1:0-14234 GCA_032353835.1 Enteromius viviparus
TTCTGCTCCTTTTATGTAAAGCACTTTGAATTACCACTGTGTATGAAATGTGCTATATAAATAAACTTGCCTTGCCTAAAATCAGCTGATACCAAAAGACTCAACAAGCTCATCATAAAAGCAGGCTCTGTCATTGGTGTGGAGCTGGAGTCTCTAGCTGAGGTATCTGAGAGGAGAATGCTGAAGAAGCTTCTCTGTATAATGGACAATACATCACATCCCCTGCACAAATCGCGTGGGCTCCCCCACAACGTCCTGAACCCTCTCGGTTGGATGATTGGTATCTGGGTGTAGCTCATGCCGATGCTCAGAGCCCTACTCCAGTGCCATTCTTCTCATTCTTCTTCCAGAGCTTGTGGAGGACGACCCAACGGACTTCCGGGCCCACTACTGCCGGAACGCAGGTAACTTGCACGCACACACCCATGCAGGCATCCCTCCGAACTGGCTCAGAGACGCTCGGACTGGACCCCTGCGTTCCCCCTCGCTGCTCCACCTCCAGCACCCCGGTGGTTGCGATGGTGCCTCTTGTTCGGTTCTTAGATGCCTGGATAGGGCTCAGACCGTCTCAATGCTCAAACACCATTCGGCTCGGTTATGCGATTCATTTCGCCTGGCGGCCTCCCAAGTACAGTGGGTTCGCTTCACAACGGTGAATGCAGACAATGCCCCTTACCTGCGTGTGGAGATTGCTACTCTTTTGAAGAAGAAAGCAATAGAGCATGTTTTAGTAGAGCAAACAAATCACATTATAGAATGTGCGTGTCTGGTGTGCGATACTTCGAGCTGTCCTAGACGCGGTGCTGCGCTTCTCGTCCAGTGTGCCACCCCCTAAAGACTAGCACAGTCCAGAGCTCAGTTGTGCGAACACAGGGACCTGGTGTTACGACACCTCAGCCTGTTGGGTCTTTGGGTCAACTGGGAGAAGAGCAAACTCTGTCTGGTGCAGAGGATTTCTTTTTTCGGGATGGAATTGGACTCGCCCAAACAGCGCACCTCACAGAGGAACATGCTCAGTCTCTGCTGACTTGCTTGAAAACGTTCAAGAACAAGAATGCGGTTCCACTGAAACAATTTCAGAGGCTCCTGGGGCATATGTCAGCGGCTTCAGAGGTAATCCCACTGGGGTAATCCCACTCCATATGAGACTGCTTTAGCATTGGCTCCACGATCGAGTAACAAGGTGAGCGTGGAAGAGTGGCTCGCTGTGGGTTCAAGTAGCTCCAGCCTGTCGCCTAGCCTTCTCTAGGTCGTGGTCGGACCTAAAGTTTCTGCGGGCAGGAGTGCCCTTAGAACAGGTCTCAAGGCATCCTGTGATATTCACAGATGCCTCCACCACAGAATAGGGCGCCACGTACAACTGGCATGCATTCTGAGGGGTTTGGACGGAACCTCATCTGCATTGGCACATCAATTGCCTCAAGCTGCTAGCAGTTCGTCTAGCTGTGGGTCACCTCAAAGAGCAGCTTCAAGGCTGTCACGCTCTGGTCCGCACAGACAAGACCTCGACCGTTGCGTACATCAACCATCAAGATGGTCTACGCCCCCGTCGGATGTTGCAGCTCGCCCGCCACCTCCTTCTATGGAATCAGAAACATCTGAGGTCGCTTCTTGCCATTCATATTCCAGGTATTTACAACTAGACAGCCAACAAGCTGTCTCGAGCCCAAGTGCTCCCTGGGGAAGGGAGACTTCATCCCCTGACAGCCTAGCTGATTTGGGAGAAGTTCGGTACAGCACAGGTAGACCTGTTTGCCTCCCCAGAAACCTCTCATTGCAAGTTGTTTTCCCCTTCCCCCAAAGGGCCATTAATAAGACAAACCAGGTTTTTGATTTCCATGGCAACCCACAGATAAAGACTGGTTTATTGCTTGAAGGAATGTGAACTAACCAACTTGGACTAGTTGAAAAGACAATGAACTTTTCCCTAAAGTAATTAAGAGGACAACTTTCTTTTAGTAAACACATATTCTGCAGGTCACAGTGTATATTGTAATTGTGCTGGTAAGTTGCCTTTAGTGTGGTACAAGTTTTACACTAGGCCTAAACCTTGACTTTTCAGGTAACTCAAGATCAATGGATCGCAACAGACCTATCTCCTAGCTCCTTTTTCATCTACCGATCACGAGAGTCAGGGCATCTTTTGGAATTCATCGCTCTTCAAACCAGGAGGGCATGATTGCCAATCCAAAAGCTTATAACCATTCGGACTTCAAGACTGCATCGGACCCTCACCAAAAAGGCAACGCAAGTACAAAACAGAGGTTTAATATTAGTTATGGAACTGATGGTTTTACAGTTGGTCAACCGGTCTCTTTTCATAACTGAAATTTTAGTTGTTCTCAATGGCTTATCCTTTGTGCGAGTGTATTTATATGTTTGTGTTCAGCTAAGTGAGTTAACGTAGATTTAATAAAACTTTTACAATTACACTATGTGTTCGATGAATGAACAGATTAGTAAATGTTAATTCTGCTACAGTTACTACTGGCAGCTAATAAAAATAGTTGCAATTAATCATAATTAATAGTAATTATTTATATACATTTCCCCTAATGAGCTAAAATATGTTACACTTCAATTCTATCTCTTTCTTAATTGTTTACCCTTCAGCCTTCTTTGCACTTTCCCCTTGTGTGAGTGTATTTATACGTGTGTGTTCTGTTATGTGAGTTATTGTGATGACTCTGAGACATTCAAATCCATTTGCTGGCGTTTATTGAAAACACACAAACAATTAATAAAAACACAAAGGGGAGCAGGCAAAGACAGAGTAGTAAACAGACCAAAAGTCGGGCTGGCAGCTAGAATCCACAACAAGTAAACAAGTATAAGTACAACATCGGGGCAGGCAGCGATAATCCAAAACGAGTAAACAGTCCAAGGTCACAACAATAATATCCAACAGGGAGAGAGAACGCTTAGAAATGCAGGCCAGAGCTAATGCAAGACTTCGAGTCTTTCTAGCGTGAAGGTCCTGTTTATTAAGGCAAGATAACCAGCTACACCTGTTGCGCAAATTAGTTCCGGTACGTGAGTCTAAGGGTCCGGGTAGGAACTAGTATTCGGGTGACGGTTCCGGCTGGTGATGGTCGGGAAGAGCCACAGAGGCGCGGCTCTAAAACTTTTCCACAAATTATAAGTTTCTGATTTTGCCTTGCAAATTAATGTCCCTTTACGATTTCGGCCCTTGCTACATGCTCTAATGCAGTGATACTGTAAGAAGGTATTTTTCTGTGGCCAAGAAAATATCTCTTCTAAATTACATTATGTGTTTACTGAATGAACAGATTAGTTGATGGTAATTCTGTTACAGTTACTACTGGCAGCTAATATAAATAATAAATAAGCAATTAATCATAATTAACATTAATTATTTATATACATTTCCCTTAATGAGCTTAAATATGTTACAACTTGCAGGCAGCATTTTTCCACTCACAAAACTAAATTTGGACAGACTTCTGAGGCAGAGTAATGGTATAATGATCTACAGCGAAACATAGAGAGCATTGGTGATAACAAAGTGAATAATTCCTTACTGCTATATTATTATTATTATTTATTTATTTTGCTAGAAATTACATCAAAAGTGAAAAAAATGTTGATCAAAAAACATACATTTACACAAAAACTGACTACTGACAGCAACTTTTGGATGGCATCTTTATTTTTTTAGCTTAACTGTCACAGAATAGAATTCACAGGACTGTGAAATATCAATGGCAGTGAAGGATACATCTATGCTGGCTTCAAATATCGGCCAGATGAAGGCATCTCAGGAGACAGGAACTGAAGCTAACATTAAATTCGGCCTTATGTGCCTTGATGCCTTCCTGTCTTGGAAATGTCCTCTGAAAGTATTTTTCAATTTTCAGATGCAGCCTAAGACATGACTTGGGTCTATCTGATAAGGGAGATGCATACAATAGGTGCAGGGCTAGGGATACTCCAGGACAGGTTTGGGATCACTAATCTAAATATTAAAAATAATTTCATTTATTATAAAATTTTATTGGAAGGTGTTGAAATATCATGGTTGTGACACATGGAATATTAACATCAATATTAACATGAAATATTAAAACCATAAAACTGACAAGAGCAAGTCTGACACTGATTTACTCTACAGAGGTGCAATATGACAGCTGCCCCTGATGTACCTATTTGCAATTTAAAGTAGCTAAAGGCAAAAATAGTACAATCTACTGTCTATTCAAAACCATAATAATTTAAAGGAAGTTAAGATATTTGTTATCTTACCTTTATTCCATCGATACCTGGAATACCAGGTGGCCCAATAGAACCCTACAAGTGAAAATTACATGGTGTCATTAGATTATATTTCAAGTAAATAAGATACTGACATTTAGATAAAGACGTATAAATGTTTTAACGATCTTAATTGATTTTAATGAACTACAAGCAGTTGTAAAATAATTACATAAAACTACATGTACTACTGGCAGTACAGAATCCCCTGTAATCAGCATGTAATACATGTAAGCATGTACATTGTCCATGTACTGAAAAAAAACAAAAACAAAAGAAATTTTTTTTTACACCAATATAACAAAATTCCTGTTGGTTAAAGCTAATGACTGTATATTAGAACATTTTCTGACTTGATTAAAACAATACAAAACAAACCCCCAACTTCTGTCAAAGGTGGAGCAATGGAGTGCCTCCTCCATGTCCATTTCTTTTGCCAATGCTTAATGGTCAATAACTCTGATGTGTGTAAGTGTCTCAAAAACACTGGAAAGAATATTAATGTCTGACTTAATTTGTATTTTAAACAATGAATTTTGCAATATTTACTGTAACTTTGTCATTGCATCATTTTAATGCAGCCTTCACTAATAGCTGCAATTGGATTTATAGGTATACCTACAGTTTCTAAGTCCACAGGTGGATGTTCCATGAGGGAGGTGTAGAAGTGTCATTTCTCACTGCTACTGTGCTTGAATTTCGGCACAGCATTGGACATAATTTAAATTCTCCCAAATTTAAGAGGGGAGCTACAACGGTTTTTACAGACAAAAAAATTAACTAGGAACTACTTGCTCCTATTTGGGCACCAAATATTTTTTTAGGCACCACAGCCTTTTTTATTATTATTATTATTATTATTATTTTAATTTTAACATTTAAATACTGTCAATCGTATTTATCTCCAATCTTTTTCTTGACTTTATCAACATTTGAGCTTTTCCTCAATGATACTTTGTTTGTTAAAAAGTTTTTTTTATTTAAATATAAAATTTCTGCAATTACTGGACGGCAAGTGCACTTCAGATAATATGAATTTCACGCACTTACCTCAGAAAAAAGCTGTCTTAGTCGCAGTCTGGAGTCCCTAACAGACTCTAACAGACTTCTGTAATAAGGTCGCATATAAACTAAAAAATAGCTGTTTACATTGGGTCCTCCAGACACGAGTCAGTCAAGGCACAACCACACATGAGGCACACTCAAATGAGGCCCTGAGGTAAGCACAGTCATTAACACAGCAGTGTTTCATCGACCAAATGTCTTGGGGAGTCTGTTGATTGCTGACAGCTCAAACAAACAGCATTAATGAGGTTACTTTGGAAAACACTGGCAGCTCCCTAATGTCAAGTTATAGTACATCAGCTAAGTCAGGGCTTCCAAAAAATGTGCACTAAATTAAAAAAAAAAAAAAAAAAACTACCATTACACACAGTGGTGGATCTAGGATTTTTAAAAGGCATGGGTGAGAGTGGGGCCAAGTATTATGCGCAATGCACTAGCAGTTCCCTTTCAGTCGGTCACGTCGGTGACGACGAATAGGAATCTCACTTCGAGATGCCAAAACAACTCTGCGTGTACAAACACGTCAATGAATTTCATTGGCATATGCTGATAAGGATCAGCTGAACCCAATCGCGGCTCGAGTATAACTAGGTCAGCTAAACCAGCGTTCATTAGCTTTTTGCTTCAGAGCCGAGCAGTACATGCGAAAGTTCTGTAAGCCATTTCTACTCTGCGAAATGACGGAGAAAGGCTGGTGTGATGGCATTGCTGTGACGGTGGTTCCAGTCGAGTGTCGGTAACAATTGTATTGCATTGTTTATCGAGCGACCATCTTCACTGTTAGCTTCGATCTTTCACAAAAGAGCTAAAAGAGTACTCACAGGTGGTACGTCTTTTCAAAGACGCTTCCTTCGGGATGTCATACCATCCTTGCGTTGTTGGATGTGGCCGTTACCTGGCGCTGGGGGACAGTCACAAACGCTGTTTGTCTGACGTGACAGTGCGGAACTCCCCTCGGGGAGCGCCCTCTGGCGCACACGCTCCGACACTGATGGAGTTTCTATCGGGGCACCCCGGCTTACCAGAAACAGAGTCGGAGGTTTCCTTTGGAGCTCCCCCTGACGAACAGATGTCGGTCATTGCATAGGGAGGAGAGTATGACTCAGGAGATGAAGTATCTGCTTCTGGGCCAGCGTCCGAGCGGCGCTCATCCGTTCCAGATACAGATCCTGAGCTCATTGCTATGCTTGCCCGGGCCGCCAGAGGGGTTGGGATTGAGTGGTCTCCACCACAACGCCCTGAACCTTCTTGGTTGGTTAATTGGTATTTGGGTGTAACCCGGGTCCTACTCCAGTACCTTTCTTCCCAGATGTGCATGATGAACTTACTCAGTCGTGGAAGGCAACTTTCACTGCCAGGAAGCGCTCTAGTGGTTCATCCTCCTCACCACCCTTGAAGGTGGTTACTCGGGGGTCCCCCAGGTGGAGAGGTCTGTTGCGATGCAACTATGTCCGCAGGCTTCTACTTCCTGGCTGGGTAACCGCGAGCCTGTAGGCATTCGTCAGCTCTGGTTAATGATGCTTATAAGGCTTGTGGAGACGCTGCGTCATCAGTACACGCTACGGCGTTACTGCAGGTCCATCAGGCCAAGGCACTGAAGGCACTGCACGAGGGTGGGCACACACCTGGAAGTTCTGGCTGAACTTCGTGCCGGCAACGGACCTTGCGCTTCGTGCAACGAAGGTCACGGCGCATGCCCTGGGGCGTGCGATGTCCACTATGGTGGTCCAATAGCGCCATCTGTGGCTGTGTCTTGCTGACATGCGTGATGCTGACAAGATGAGATTCTTGAATGCTCCCGTGTTGCAGACCGGCCTCTTCGGCGACGCGGTGGAGACGTTTGCCCAGCAGTTCTCCGCTGCCCAGAAGCAGACTGAGGTGATCCGTCACATCCTGCCCGCTCGTCGCCGAGGGCGCCCCCCCAGCGGCTGCCCCCGCTCCTCCGCAACCACAGCAGCAGCAGTACCGGCGGTTGCGTCGAGGAGCTGGCCGTGGGGGCTCCGCCCAGCCTGTCCAACCGCCCGCTGCACCCGGTGGCAAGAGGAAGTGCAAGCGGCCCTAGGACAGGCAGCCCAGGGATGGAAGGAGTTGCTCTCCAGGAGGTGGTAACATCACTCTCTCCTCCGGAGGAGGGCTGGAAGGAGATCTCTTCGTCTGCTTGCAGACAGCCGCTAGCGGTACCCAAAATCTCTACAAAAGAGCAATTTTCTTCCCCCCTGGGCCCCGTGAGGGGACGAGGCGTTGTGGACAGGCCTGTGAATAGAGCTTTGTTACACTCACTCTCCTCTCATTTCAGGCAGCAGTCAGAGCTTGTGGAGGACGGACCAACGGACTTCCCGGCCTACTACTGCCAGAACGCAGGTAACTTGCACACACACACACACATGCAAGCCTCCCTCCGATCCAGCTCAGAGACGCTCGGACAGGACCCCTGCGTTCCCCCTCGCTGCCCCACCACTAGCACCCCAGTGGTCACGATGGTGCCTCTGGTGCCTCACGATGATTTCTCTGAGGAAGGATCTTCTGACTCAGAGACGTGGCACCCGCGCCCAGATTTGTGGAAACTCCACGTCAGGACCCTGGACGGGACGCGGAGGTTCTGAGTGGCCTACCTCAAGGGGTAGTTGACACTATTTCTTCTGTGAGAGTGCCTTCTACAAGAGCGGCCTACGCGTTGAACTGGAACCTGTTCGCCTGCTGGTGTTCATCTCGAAGAGAAGACCCCCGAACTTGCCCGATTGGATCCGTGCTTCTCTTTCTGCAGCAAGGGCTGGAGCGAAGGCTGTCTCCCTCCACCATTAAAGTTTATGTGGCTGCTATCGCTGCAAACCATGACCTAGTCAATGACAGGTCTTTGGGAAAGCATGATCTGATCATCAGGTTCCTTAGAGAGGCGAGGAGTTTGAATCCCCCTCGACCCTCCACTATACCCTCTTGGGATCTCTCTCTTGTGCTTCGAGCATTGAGAGAGGGTCCCTTTGAACCTTTATCAGCAGTTGAGTTGAGGTTTTTATCAATGAAAACGCTCCTCCTGCTTGCATTGGCCTCCATCAAGAGGGTAGGGGACCTGCAGGCTTATTCGGTTGATGATTCATGCCTCGAATTCGGGCCCGAGGATTGCCCAGGTAATTCTGAGGCCATGGCCGGCTACATGCCCAAGGTTCCTACCACTCCCTTCAGAGATCAGGTAGTGAACCTACAAGCGCTGCCGCCGGAGGAGGCAGACCCAACCTTACTGTTGCTGTGTCCCGTCCGGGCACGGAGCTTCAGGACCTCAGACCAGCTCTTTGTTTGTCATGGAGGTCGGCAGAAGGGGAATGCCGTCTCTAAGTAGAGGATGGCTCACTGGATAGTGGATGCCATCACCCTGGCATATCAGGCTCAGGGTGCACCCTGCCCCCTCAGTGTACGCGCTCACTCAACCAGAAGTGTAGCGTCGTCCTGGGCTTTGGCACGAGGTGCCTCGCTTGTTGACATTTGCAGAGCTGCAGGTTGGGCGACCCCAAACCCGTTTGCAAGGTTTTACAGCTTACGTGTTGAACCGGTTTCTACCCGTGTTCTCACCTCTAACAGAGCTGAAGGGCCGGAGTAGTACCTGTTCGGTCGGCTTGGTATAATTCTCCAGTATCCTTTTTAATAGACACTGAAATCCTCCGATCCCCTCGGCTGTCGGATGTAGCGGAGTGTCTGACGCCAGGCCCTCGAGACGATGTATCCTTGAGAACCGGTAGAGGGCTGGGAGCCCCTGAGCATTACCCAGAGGATCTCAGGTGGTATGGTAAGATTACCTTCCCCAATTGAGTGTTCAAATCTCCTCCTATATTCCATATGCTTCTATTCTGTCTTTATCTTAAGAGAACAGATTCCGCACGTTTCCCTGAAATGTCCCAGTGTCCAGTTACTTATAGTGCGGTATTGGACTATGTGCAGAGTCGGCCTTCCTACTGACCAAACAGCGCCTCTATGGTGCTTTGGTAGGGATCCCTACTGAAAGGGTACGTCTCGGATATGTATTGTAACCCCCTTCTTCAGGGAACGGAGACGTCACGTCTCGTCGCCATAGGGACTGTACCGCCGCTAAGGGCCATAACACCGGCTCGACTCTTCAGCGAAAACCTAATGAACGCTGGATTGGCAGACCTACTTATACTCGTGCCGCGATTGAGTTCAGCTGATCCTAATCAGCGTATGCCAATGAAATTCATTGTACACGCAGAGTTGTTTTGGCATCTCGAAGCGATATTCCTATTCGTCGGTCACTGAGGTGACATCTCCGTTCCCTTCTTCAGGGAACGAGGGTTACATAACGTAACCTTTACATTCATTCATTTACAGATGCTAGACAGGGAAAGATTAAAGCAAACAGAAAACATTTTGTTTATTTATTTGTTTAAATATTAATGAAAGGGATAAGTTTTCAGTTGCTGTTTTAAGACTGACAGGGATCCAGCGATCTTGTTAGGGGAGGGAAGATCACTGCACCAGCCAGGAACAGTGAACGAGAACATACTGGAGAGTCATTTTGAGCCTCTCTGTGATGGGACCCCGAGGCGCCACTTACTCGTTGTTCTCATGAAATGTTCCCAAATGTGTGTTCACGTACATCTAGGAGACGTCTCTTTGATGTTTGCATTTACATCTGCAAGACATTATTATTTAGGTTGCTTCCTCATCTGAAATATGTCTATAAGATGTCTCCTTTTAGATCTCAAGTAGACGTCTATTAGATGTGTTTAAGATGTTTATGACTTGTTATGAATGTAAGTTAAACTAACATCTGAAAGATGTTTGCAGACTGCAGATGCTTTCCAGATCAAGAGATCTTTAACAGACATCTTGCAGACGTACATGTGCTATTTGAATAAAGCGCTAGGGATTTACATGTTAAGTCAATGCAAAGACATGATTAGACATCCTGCGGTGTGTTTCATGTGAATCCTATTAGAATTCCTATTAGATACACCCAAAACGAATTTTACCTCATGTTTAACCTCTACATAGACTGGAACCGCCTGGCAGAAGCCCCTCCCATGGCGTGAATGACATGCATTGCCAAATGTTCAAGCGTCCAACAATGTGTGAATAGCGCTATTTATTCAAATCGTATCTGGTGTGAACGTAGGGTCAGACATCTGGAGGGATGTAGAATCTTAAGAGTGAGTGGAAGTAGGCGGGTACCTGTCACTGTTCTATAAGAAAGCGTCAATTTCTTGAAAACCTGAAGCAATCTGCAATTGGGAGCCATGGTGCAAGGAGATAAAGAGAGGTGTAACATGGGCTCTTTTTTGTATTTCTATCAGTTGTTCTTGTTATTTGTCTCAGTTCTCAGAATGTGAACTTTTTCTCTCAAAACTAAAAAAACTATGTTGTTGTGAAGGCTCCTTTAAGAAGAGGGTGTTTGTTCTGATATTGTACATCGTTCATTTCCTTGCTGAGCGGTTTTGCGCATTGAGTCGCTACTGCCTGCTGAACTGTACACTGCTGAGCTGATCGCTGTTTCAATAGTAATCATTGGAATGACACTTGATGATGTGATAGATTATTCCAAGCTGTCTATACCAAATAACGATCACGGTCTGATGTGTTGTGATTATAGCCAGTGATAGGGGAATGTTTATCATGTTAGATAGTTATAGTGTGTAATCAGATACTTTTCCTTTTCCTTATAATCCTTAAATTGTATTTTCATTGCTTCGTCTGTCTTTATGTGGATGTTTGCTACTGTGTATATGTTTTGATTATTGTTACTTATTACTGTCTACTGTATTTCTTGTGTTTTAGACTAATGCCTCTACTGCCTGACCATAGCCCTTTAATACATCATATAAACCCAATCTACTGTCTCCGCCTCCTTAACTAATATTGTGCTCCAACCCGCATCTAGGGGGGTTCACACAACCAATTTCAAATCTGAACATGACAGTCAAAGGTCTCTTCAACATATGTAATTTGTTCAAGCTCTGTTCTGTTTACATGTAACAAGCGATTACACAAATAAATACACTGTATACATTCAAATGTGCATATTCTTTTCCCAATAAAATTGTATCTACTGTTGAAATTAAGCTGTGAACATACTTGTGCGGCCCAAATTGGTTGGACGTTGGGCCCGATCAATTACGTCCCATAAAATAACATCATATGCTGAGAATGGCTTATTACCTTTTTACCATGAACCCTAATGACCAGCCTAATCCAGCTAAGCAACCAGCCTAGGCTGGTTTTAGCTGTTTTTTTCCACTGAGACATGTAGAAAATAAATATATTGTTTGTTTTGTTGTGAGTTTCAGCCATTGATGATTCAGTAGCAGGAAACAAAAATGTTGAGAGTGACAATATGTGCAATATTAATTGTATTAAATCATGGCATTTTTTTCTGTTTTTCTCCTCACGTATAATCCCAAAATCATGTGTAAATACCCCACTTTACACTTTTAAACTGTGAAATAGGCTAAAATAAATATTTAACAAGTATTCGAAAACTAATATAGAGGTTTTCAAACTGTAAATTTTATGTTTTTGCATATCTGACATGAAAATGAAGCATGATGTAGGTTAGAAGACAATCATACATTTTCATAAGGACTAGACTGCATTGAAATGATCAGTGAATAAATAATAATATAATAAAAAAACACATCAAAATATGTAAATGTCATAATAATCAATAGACGTGTCTAGCATCATCAGTTAAAATTAACTATTACAACATTTAAAACCTTTTGTAGAAATGCAATCGAATGGCTAGATTAATCTAAGTTAGAAAATTACCATGCATTTGTTTTTTTAATAATCATTTGTGGTCATTAAAGGTACCTGTCATGCTCTGATGATCACTTGATATTATAGGTAAAGGATTCAGTGCAGTATAAAAATATTACTGTGCTGTAATCTGCCCTGTTATTTGTATTTCATTCATGAATATTTCTTCTTGGTGTTGTGATTTCTTCCTCCCTGCAAAATAATTACACACAAAGCATTCACTGAGCTCTCATGACTGCAGATTATCAACAATCAATGTGAATCGTCTCAAAACTTACCAGCTCTTCTCGCACAGATGATCTGTAGAAGAATCACAGCAGGGGCAGCAAACACTGCAAACTCAACAATAATCACAATCACTGCAGGACAGATGTGGATAAAAGACAAAGATGAGAAACTGTAAGTCAAGGCTTCTAAATTATGAGTTATTATTTATTGATGAAAAATTTACAAATTTTCTGTTTTAATGGTTATATTAGAGTGAATTCATTCCAGGGGCTCTTGCAAAGCAAAGAGTTTTTATTATTATTAACTTTTAATAATATTATAACAGCTCCTTGTGGCCTGATAAGAAAGGGAAGATATTTAGTTATAGAGCAGGGGTATTCAACTAAAGTTTAAAGAATTTTTTTTTTTTTTGAAGCAAAGGTCCGGAAGATCATAATGTCATAATAAGTTAGTGTAATAGCTTGTATATTTAACTTTTTTATAATAACATAGTTTAATCTTAGACATCTGCAAGTAATAAAACCCTGACTGACAAATCAAATGAATTCAGTACAATTCAAAAACGTTTTGACTGATTTGTTGTCATGTAACATAACCAAACATATACGTATGACTTTAGATATGTGTTAGGAAATGAAACCGGATTCAAGTGCAGGAACACAAAGTCTTTATTCTCTTCGTTAAACAAAAAAAGGAATCGATAATCAGTCCAGGCACAATGGAAAGTAAACACTTCCGGATTCGGTCACTCGGCTGCGGAAGCTACGAGATCCAACACCCGCTCCTTTACTGGGAAACCCGTGTCCTGGGTGAATAACAGAAATCACGCTCACCAGAGCGCTTGGAATAAAGCTGAAAGACCTCACACTGTCACCAGCAGCTGGGCCTGGCGAGACGAAGCAAACTTCAACTACAGGTAAATACTCAGACACGACAGAGGTACCAACTTTAACAGTCCGACACATACTACCAAAATGGGGAAACTAATAAAGGGAGGAAAATAACTAGATAAACAAGAAACAGATGAAAAGGCAGGAGAGAAGGGAATCAGAAATCAAGGGAGGGTGGAGACAGCAGGGCAAGGTGAATAATGAACACGTGGAGAACTGTCAAAGTCAAAAACAAAACAAGGACAGCAGAAAGCAGGTGATCAGCCACAAGACCCAACAGATATGTATAATGGTCTCTCATTAATTAAATAAAAGTTGGGCTGCATTTCAAAATAAATGAAATAAAATGGTATATATTCAATTAAAGTGCTTAAATTCACAAAAATAAAATAAAGGGAGAAAATGCTTGAATTTCACTTTTTGTTTTACATCTTGACAGAACACTCGCTACAAATTAAACAAATAATTACAAAAAACACATCTTAACACCTAAACAGATTTAGAATATCATTTTGTTCCCCCTTTATGTCCCATTTGCCCACTTTTTTGCTCAGTGAATAAATTGAGCTCTAGCTTGACTTGCCAGGATTTTAAACCTGGGCTTGAATAGAGTCAGGGCAATCCTCATACACATCTGAAGGTGCTCATTGCTCACTCGTCTGTCTCTATTTCTCCGCCTCACTTGTCTGTTTCTCTTTCTCCATCTCACTTGTCCGTTTCTCTCTCTCATTTCAAGTAAATAGACTGACACATCATTTGCATTATTGAGTGCTGTAAGATTTTGTATTCTGGATCCTGGCAGATCTATTTTCTTATTTTCCAGCACATTATTCCTGTCATCTCCCTGGAAAAGGAAAATCAAAGGACTATAATCGTGAACATTGCTGTTCAGCTGGAGTTGTTTAACTGGACTATTTACTGGACTTGGGACTTTGGACCTTTTAAAGTGCCCCTATTATGCTTTTTCAAAAATTATTGTTCATGCAGTGTGTCATGTAGCTGTATGTGAACATAAAC
>JAUCNO010002108.1:0-14226 GCA_032353835.1 Enteromius viviparus
CTCATTCTCCAACTCCCCTAGAGTAAAAAAAAAAAGTTTTACAGTTTTTATATCCATTCAGCCGATAGTACTGTTAGCATAGCTTAGCATAGATCATTGAATCTGATTAGACCGTTAGCATCTCGTTTAAAAATGACCAAAGAGTTTCGATATTTTTCTTATTTAAAACTAAGTGTTCCTTTACACAACTTTACCCTTATCCAGTAAATCACAAAAACTGGAAAAACATGAGAACTTTGACTATTGTTGTGGATAACAGGGAGCCTTGGAGTTAAAAAGCTTGAGAATGACTAAATCGAGATGTTCTCTCACCCTCACTCTCCAGTGTTTTGATGTGCTCCAGTCCATCTCCCAGTACAACTTTCAGCCTCTCGTCGGTCTGAAATCCAAACCAGGTCTGAGCCACTTCCAGCACAGCTGGGTCCAGTTCAACCACCTCCACCCGTGCATACGGCACAAAGTCATGCACAAACTGGGGTAAACCACCACCACCCAGTCCCACCAATAACACAGACACTGGGTGATCTGTTGGAAAACGTAACAGACCAATCAGAATAGATTAATGCAAATCATTGACATTTTTCACCGTTATAGTGGTAAAATATGATTCATCTGCTGTATTTCAGTCTTCTAAAGGTATACAACATCTTAGTGTAAGGAACAAACCAAAATCACTGTATCAATGTACTGTAGTAACCAGACATGCTGTGCTTTTAGACAATTCTGGATTCATGCTAGAGCTGCACGACTCTGGATAAATCACAATTCTAGACACAACTACAACAATACAACGCAATTTATTAGAGGTTCTGACGAAATGTTCATTGCTGCAATCTAAAATCGTATTTAAGCGCATGATTCATGACTTATCATGAATGAATAAGCTTTTTTTAACAAATCCTTAAATAAACGACGTTCCCGATGAATGTATTTTGTTTTTGATGATTTAATGAACTGATGTTGGCAACAGCTGCATAACAACTGTTTCAAAATCCCAACTTCTGTGAAATAAATAACAGTAAATTATATGAATTATATGAACATGAGTACATTATAACCTGATTGACAATCAATTTCACATGCTGTTGTGTAAATGGAACAGACAACGGGGGGAAATTATAGGCATTACAGACGTGGAAGAGGCCGGAGGAGGACAACAACCCAGCAGCAGGACCGACTTGATCAGCTTGTAGTGGGTTTTCCACTTCAAGTAGATAGTAATTAAATACTTAACAATTATATAAAGTCTTTCAGCTTAATGCATGACGAAAATCTTTATTTTTTATGAATAAAAAAGTTGCCTGGTATAATAATGCATATCTATATATATATATATATATATATATATATATAAAATGTATTTAATTAGAAAACATGTATTATATATTTCTATTTCTGACTAAACTGTCACTAGGCTATTTAATGCCAGCACACTTACCTTTATTATTAATTGCATCCATTCCTAACATGGCTAAACCCGCCACCATAACTTCATGGTGTGTACAGCAGAGAAAACCTCTGTCCACGACGCGGTCTTTCACACCCGTTAAAGCAGGAGCTTCAGCAACACATGGTTTGGATTTTTTCTTGTTCTTCTTCTTATGAGCAGAAGCTAGCAAAAGAGACCAAACACTGAATAACTCTCCAGTTTTATAAACATTACCGAATCCAAGCACAGCGGTACCACACCTGTGACGGCAGACTGGAGTCTGCTCTCTGACTGGACCAGCTGGGAATTGTTCATGAAGATCAGCCTACGATAGAGGTGACCATCCTCTCCTCTCACATCCTCCACAGAATACTCTCCAGTCAAAGCACTGACCCCTCGGCCGATCACTTCCCTCCACCCCAGATCTCCTCCCACCGACAGGAACGGCACCTAGACCGGAGGAATTCATGAGCGACGAATGCGGACACGGGAAAGAGCAAATACAGAGCAACGCTTGTTGTTCCTGCGCACCTGCTGATTGGCTGGCATCCCTGGAGGGGCGAGTTCCATCACCATTGGAGAGAGCTCTGATTGGACAGCCTGCATGTCGTCATACTCCTGATCTCGATGCATCGCCACAATGACCAGGCGTCTGAATTTTGCACTGGACGCTAGTTGAGTCCGACCTTCAGCCGAGCCATACAACCAATCAGACTCACGGCCCTGAGGAACTAAAACATTTCACATGTATTAGACAAATATATGTACAAAATAATAATATTTCTTTATATCTTTATATCTCTTTTTCTTTACATGTCATGTTGCTCTTGTGAATGAGTGACATGGAAGAGAAGAAACTGTTGAATAACATGATTTTTGTTGATGTCACTTAACGAACAACGCCCTTACTACATTACTGGGCTTTGAATGTGTTAGTTGTGTTGCGGTCTAGTATGCAGGGTCAGAAAGCTTTGGAATTGCATCAAAAAAGATATTCTTTTGTGTTTTCCGAAGTAGATCTTCCGGGTTTGGAAGGACACGAGGGTCAGTAATTAATGACAGAATTTTCATTTTTTGGGTGAACATCTATCTAAATATTTGACCACTAAATAGGGATTGCTTTCAGCAATAGTGTGCACCCTTACTTTTCAGGGAAAAATAAAAAAATAATGGGATTTTTACCTCCGAAATCCAACTACTAAATATACAGTACTTGGCCTATGATCTGTCAGAAAAACCAAATACTCACCGATAAAGATGGCGAAGCGATTACTCCGTGGCAGCTTGGCTGAAGGCAGGCTATCCTGCACCGTCAGAGTGTATCGCGGCCGGCCGGTGGCTGCATGGCACAGCGTGAGAGACGGTGTGCTGCTAGCATCTGTTCCCCCTCTGAGCTTATGCAGCATTAGATCGTAGGCCTGTCTCTCCTTCACAGCAGACAGCAGCTCCAGCACCGATGCAAGCCTAGCAGGAGCGCCATCCTCCCCCTGACACATCTCCAGCACTGCGAACGGAGGCGCCTGGCGGAATTTAGTGCAGACCAGAACGAATACAGGGAGGGAGAAAGAAGTATCAGACTCTTCCTTCTGCTGTCCGCTAAGGCAATGAATTCGTACAGCCCAGCCCTGGGCGAAATGTTCCACAGCCAGCTTTATGACGTGCTCCTGAGCTAAAGTTACGCAGACATACCGGCCCCCCACAGCTAAGACTCTGCCCACTTCTGCCAGCATCCTGCCTGCAAGTGCACCGTCCTCTTCTGAAGCCATGGCATCCAGCGTGCCCTTATCCAGAGCCGCCTGAAAGCTCCCGCTCTCAAAGCCTGTCTGCGTGGCATCCAGCTGCTGGAAGGTCAGGTCGGGACGGCGCTCTGCGTTGCGCTGGTTCATGTGCGACACCACCGTCTCGCTGATGTCAATGTTGGTTAACTGATGGTAGCCGACATCATAGAGCTGTTCACTCAGCTCAGAGTTACCGCAGCCCACCACCAACACCTGCAGCAGGTGTTAGAATTAGAATTAGAAGTTTGCATATTTCTTTTACAATCTACGAGGTGTTTATAATTATGTTTTAATGTATCAGGAAAAAAGCATGTTTATTTTGGTTTCTTTACTGGCAATTAAAAAATAGTTCAGTCATTATTTACCAAAAATATCTAGATATCCTAGCTATTCTTAACATGTTTATGACGGAGCAGAATCAGAATAAACTAGTTTGTAACAAATACATTTAATATACTAATTTTACAGCAGCTCTAAGTGTGAAAACATTAGACGATTATTCCAAATGTCATGTTCCAAAGAGAGAAAAAGGTCTGAAATATTATTTTTTTCAGTTTAAAAGTAACAGGTTAGCCTTTAAGAAAACAACAACAACAAAAAAGCTGAAAATGTGAACTATCATTACAATTTAAAGCAACAGGATTCTAATTAAATGTATTTTAAATGTAATTTGATGCAAGGCTGCATTTTTTGCATCATTACTTTAGACTTCAGTGTCACATGATCCTTCAGATACTATTGTAATGTGCTGATTTGGAGTTCAAGAAACGGTATTAGTTACCTTATCACGAGGTTTAATGTATTTATGCAATACACCGCAGAGGGAGTTGTAGTCTCCGTACCACTCGAAAGCCTTCTCTCCTCTTTTTCGGAAGAAGCGCTCCCAGTATTCCGCAGAGCTGAACTCCTCAGCGGTGCGAGGCAGTAAGCTCATGCTTATGGATCGGATCCTCCTATTCAATTAATCTCAATTCAGATTTATCAGATAAATTTTAAACACTTGTTCTCAAGATGATACTGAGTACCAATACTTATGAAATCAGAATCAATATCTATTCGTTGACATGTGATGACGCTCTCCCACATGTTTTGCACTTTCCACCCGGAGTGATTTTACAGAAGGACGGCACTGAGCCTGATTGGATAGCGTGTGCGGAGGGCTTGTCTAGAGTGTGGCGAACTCGTTCTCTGATTGGTGCAAGTTTTAGATCAACGAATACGATTGGTTTATGGTGTGACAGAACTGAGCGTTCTCTGGTTCCGACAGTAAGTGGTTGTGCGATCGAAGCATGGCGGTTCCTACCGGCAGAGCTTTGGTGTTTGTTACCGGGAACGCAAAAAAACTAGAGGAGGTGAGAGAACATGTGTTTAGAAATATTGACAGTTAATTTAAACCCAATGTCAAACAAAATATGAGTAAATGTGTTGACTTGCTTTGAATGAATAGTCTCTGATCACATGCCATAAAATACTATACGTTTTGAGAAGCTTCAAGTACAATCCTCACTCCAAAATAAACGTTAGTTGGTTAGTGTTTGGTTTATATATATATATATCTTGTGTTGAAACAGGTAGTTCAGATCCTCGGTGACAAATTTCCCTACAAACTGATTTCTAAGAAGATTGACCGTAAGTACTTGTCTATTATTCTTCTGCTTTGACTTATACCCAGCATGCCACTGCTGTGTTTATAATGTGATTGTGTCTTCTCTTGCAGTGCCTGAATATCAAGGGGAACCAGATGAAATTTCTATACAGAAGTGTCGAGAAGCTGCAAGGCAGGTTTGTAAATTGTACACGTTTAACTTTGTTTCTCGTATGTTTGCCTCAGACGTGCTGTTATGTGTTTTGTGTGAAGGTGGATGGGCCAGTGCTAGTCGAGGACACCTGTCTGTGCTTCAGGGCTCTAGGAGGACTACCGGGACCTTACATGTGAGCCTGGCTTCTTTTAATTTGGGTAATTCCTGGTATCTGGTAACATTTTGGCTTCAAAATTTTTGGAAAAATATAACAGGAATGCCCCATAAATATCAGAAGGTAATATGCTGTAAGTATGTATGTGTTTTTGTTTTTTCACAGAAAATGGTTCTTAGATAAACTGAAGCCGGAGGGTAAGACTCTTTAATAACAATCTAGGTTACTAATGAAAAGTGTTACTTTAAGTTATTGTTTTTATTATTGCTTATACTTAAAATGTAAACTTGAGTCAACTTTTCTGATTTTCATTTAGTTTATGTTTAACATTTCGCATTATTAATTTGTTTTAAGTTAAAGTTTTTATTTTATTTATTTTATGAAGTCATTTTTAGTCCGTAATACGCACACTGAGCTGTTTTCTTTATGTTTGTATAGGCTTGTATAAATTGCTAGCCGGTTTTGAGGATAAATCTGCCTGGGCTCTGTGTACATTTGCTTTCTGTGCTGGAAAAGATGAGCCAGTTCAACTGTTCAGAGGAAAAACCGAGGTGAGCATGTTCGTTTCCTCTTGTGATGTAGTTATTACATTGAGCTTTTAGTAGTGCTCATACAGGCATTGTTCCCTCTCTCTTATTCCTCCTCATTTTCTGTCTTTACTATAATTCAATCAATAAAGAAACTGTCTTTACATCATCAATAAACTGAATCCAGATGGATGGTATACAAGCATCAGCAGCACATACGTGTTTATTTGATTGAATGTATAGTAAAACCAATATTGAAAACATTATAAATGCCTTCAATGTCTCTTTTGATCAATTTAATGCACCCTTGCTGAATAAAAGCACTTGCTCCTTTAACAGGGATTATATATATATATAAATGTGTTACGCTGAACTATAGCATGCAGGTTTTGGTTCCTACCTCCAATGTTTCGAATCTTTTTTAGGGCTGTATTGTGGAGCCCAGGGGCCCGAGGGACTTTGGCTGGGATCCTTGTTTTCAGCCTGAGGGTTATGAAAAAACGTGAGTATTATTTAATAGCTTTGCAGATGTGTTTCTCAGCTTCTCCAGCAGGTGAGAGTATTGGACAAAGTAAATCCTCTGAAAAGACCGCTTCGATTTAACCTACTCTACTCATATTTATGAGACTGTTTCCTCACATCATGTTGTAAAATACCTTATAAAAAAGTGTTTTACTCATCCTCAGAAAAAAAATCATTAACAAGGAATCCAATGCATTAAAAGATTTGAATTTGAAATACATTTTCATATTTATGCACTTAATAAAATCCCATGCAATTGTACTTTTAGTATACTTAACACGAATACTTTAAGTCTGCTAAATTGGCACGACTAATTTTGTACTTAATGCACTTTAACTGAGCAGAAGTAGTCCATTTAAAGACAGATTTAGTATTGGATTGTGCTCAAGTGGAACTATTACAAGTATACTTTAGGCACAATATTTAGCATTTAAAGAGCAATATTACAAAATCCTCATTAAAAGTGACATAAACATGCATTTTAGCCTTATTAATAAGAAATATGCATTGTGCACAAGTAATAATCCAAAATAAATTCCAAATCCAAAATAATAAAAAATGCTATGTTATATAAATTATTAATACATTATTTGTCAGTAAATATGCTAATAGATTAGAAGAATGAATTTAAATATATTTTATCTATATATTAATATATTTTTATATAGAAAGTACATTTCTGCCAGTAATATGTTAAAATGAATGCCCAATAAATGTGTCTGATAAAATGATCACGTAAAGCCCTTTTTATTTTGTTTTTCTGGTTCCTCTGTGCTGTGTTTCTCTGGGCAGGTATGCTGAGCTCCCTAAAGAAGTGAAGAACAGCATCTCCCATCGGTACCGTGCCCTGGCAGCCTTGTCGGAACACTTCTCCAAGCTTAACGACGCACCAGAGACCAAGCGCTCAAAGCACCAAGACTGAGTACTGTTCTCTTTCCAATCGGAGCTCAGTTTTGGCTTGAATCAAAGCACTAATGTGCTGCGCATAAACGGTTTCAAATATACTCCATCCTTGTTGTCTTTTAAATAAATACTTTGTTTATAAAAATCCCAGCACACCTGAATCTTTCCTTTTCACAGTTAATTTAAATTAGACGCCAAGTTATCATCAGCCATAGTAATTAGATGTCTGAGGATAGATACGTAGGGAATTCAGTGTCATAAATCTTCAGGATGTTCCTGTGACACCTCCTGTTTGTTCATCTGCCCTCTGTGCAGCAGGGACGTGACTCTGTATTACAGTTATATCATCTACTGTTTGTGTTTCCCAGTATTAATGGCATGCAGGCAGTGTTTGCACTGCTGTTTCTTGCATTCTCTCTCTTTTCATTCACTCACTTTCTCTTTCTCTCCCTCGTGACAAAGAAGCCTTTATTTGCAACACGTGCATATGAATGCATCTGATTCAGAAAGCAGCCTCCCAAAAAGGTTCCAGTATATTTTAGTTGGGGGGAGGGGGGTGG
Source organism: Enteromius viviparus (assembly GCA_032353835.1). Classification (NCBI taxonomy): domain Eukaryota; kingdom Metazoa; phylum Chordata; class Actinopteri; order Cypriniformes; family Cyprinidae; genus Enteromius; species Enteromius viviparus. The sequence goes on from JAUCNO010002108.1 coordinate 7,634, forward strand.
TGTAATATCCTTGCATTTTTAGGCCTGTTCACACAAAGCACGATAACTATATTTGTTCATTAAAGCTCAAGCGCGTCTGTCGCTTTAAATTCTCAAGCGCGTGATAACAGGATTTGTTCTGATCGGCTGTCAATGTTTCTATCGTTCATCCGCTGGAAAAAGATTGTTCTAAAAATGATTCCAACGATGTCGTTTTTTTTTGGACGCCGCTATCTGTTAACACTGAGAAAGATTTTTGTCTTTATCGTTATCGTGCAGGGTGTGAATGGGGCTTTTTCCCAGCTGATGAACGATAGAAACATTGACAGCCAATCAGAATCAATCCTGTTCTCACGCGCTTGAGAATTTAAAGCGACAGACGCACATGAGCTCATAATAAACAGATGATATCGTTCACTGGTGTGGAGGTTAATGTAGTTGTTGTTATCTATATTGTTATCGTGCTTTGAGTGAACAGGCCTTTATAGGTTATGAAATGTTCATATTTTGGTATTGGGAGTCCCAAATACAGGTTGAAATGCATGCAAGGTCAAAAGAAACTATCGTGCATTTATTTGACCTTATTTGTTAAATGATTTACAAAGGAACAAATCATTTTTCTAAACTCTCCAGTGATTGGTCGATTTAATTTAAATCAGTGTTTGTGAACTTTTAAATCTTCAAAAGCGGCACCTAGTGGTGAAGAATGAATTTGCATTTTCATTCAGACCAACATGAAAAGTGAGTATAATTTCATTTGGGACTCGTTTTAAAAATGACTCGTTTCAGTAATTCAGAGTCGACTCTTTAACAATAACTTTATACACGGTACACTTTCAGGTTTAAAACTTTGCAGGATGTTTTCTGTGTTACACACTGCATGAAACACCATTTTCAAAAATCCCTTTAATAAAGTCTTTTGAACTGTACGCATGATAATATTTGCATATGATATGCTTGTTGGTAACAGCCATAACTCGGACTCACTCAAAGTACCATAAATGCTTGAATAAGAATAGGAGCAATAAACAGATTTTGGTCTGCATAACCCCTAGTTCGAGGTTGGTCCATTCAGTTTTTTTCAGTCAACATCAAGTACCTCATGTTAAATTTATCATAAAGAAAAGTATAGTCACTAAGCTACAAACCATTTATAGGGCTATAAAGCAAACATTTTAAATTTATTACCCTGGATCACGACTATATGTCTTCTAGGCTCAGATTTCAAACTAAAAAAATGTTTGTTTTATACTCATCCAGAGGCCCTTTACGATGCATATGCACCCGTGATTTGTTCGGAGCGCTGCGGAGTTTATGCAGCTATTATAGACTGCAAGTTATTTTAATGCAAAGTGCCGACTTACTTAGGCAGGTGCTGTGTTTTCAATTCGACTCCGGTATTACACAGCCTAAAACAGACCCGGGACCTGAAGGAACAGATTTGGACCCAGACCCGGCTCCGGATAACCATTTAAAATATAGACCCGAACCTGCACGGTTCGAACCCGTCCTCTGTGAAGAGCTCTACGGATAGGGAAAATATCTGCGGTATTCAGGAGCCGTTGCAAACTGTCTATGTCCAAACCACATCAAAACATGGGCCGCGTCCCTGTCCCTGCTCCTGCTGGGCTTATGGGAGTGAGCCCATTAAGATCAAGGAGTGGCGTCTATGGAAAACAAAAAAAGACGGTGAGAAATAGGCACCTTATGACCCTCAATTATACACAACAACATTCCTCAGCTGCTAATCGTGTGGAAATGCTTTTGTCTAACGCGTTCACAATGTGTAAACATGTTGTCTGATGTCTGTCTAGTGGGCAAAACAAGTGTTTTTAAGACGAAAAAACATCCTGAAGTCGTTAATACTTGTTATACAACCAGAACTATGAGCTGTCTGGAGAACTGCACAATTATTGTCTAACTGGCATTTGGAAAAATTATTTTAAATATTTGGTTGTTTGGTTGATGCAAAGTTTTGTTTTGCCCATGTAAAATAGTATTAAATAAATTATTACGATTATAAAATTAATTGATATATTAAGTTTGGTATTTTTTAAAGTACTCTTTTCTGCTCTCCAGGCTGAATTCATTTAATCAAAAATAATCAAATTTCTGTTTGTATAACGTGTGTACTGTGTATATATAGCATGTATATATAGCACACACACCTGCATGTATATATTTCAGAAATACATGTTATGTTTATATATTAAATGTATTTATTTAGAGTATAAATTATATGAATATATAGATATAAATGCAAGTTAATATTATATATATATATATATATATATATATGCTTTAATTGTGTGTATTTATAATAAATATACACATACAGTATATTATGCAAACAAAAATGTGTTATTTTGTATGCAATTACTCATTTGACAACACTATAAATTCATAGCTGTTTCCCTTTTAATACATTTTAAAATGTAATTTATTCAGAATTTGTTAGCATTATTACTTTAGTCTTTGATGTCACATGATCCTTCTGAAATTCTAATATGCTGATTTGCTGCTCAAGAAAAAAATGTCAAATTATTATCAATGCTGGAAACAGATACAGTATGCTGCCTAATATTTTGATCAAACTCAGGATTATTTCTTGAACAGAAATTTCAAAGAATCATCATTTACTGTAAATAGATATCTTTGTAACCTTGTAAATGTCCCAAATTATATTTTCTTTGTTGGAAAGTATAATTTCTTGCACAAAAACAAATCTTACTTACCACACACACACCTTTTAACAGTAGCTTATATAGATATAAATATAACAGTCAATTCAGTCAAACCTCCAGAGATTACAGAGTCTCATATGTTCTAATAGACGTGTAACTTCACATGTGAGAAAGTTATCCCTCGTCGTGTGGGTGAATGAGGCCATAAACTGCACTCTTACTCTTCAAGATGTCCCATAAAGCGCAGGAATCCAGTTTAAAAGGTCATAATCGACAGCAGCATCTTGCAGTGAGTGACCCATCAGGAGGCTTTTATGAACACCTGGCGTTCTCCTCCTCATCTTCAGCGGGACATTTTTGTGGCGCAGCACCTATGGATCTGGTGGAGAGATTGGACACTCAGTTCCTGTTTAGGGAAAACGTGTTTATTGCCTTGTTGACTAGACAGCAGCAGGTGATCCGATGTTTCCGAGCATTGTTGAAAGCTGTTTAAAGGGTGAAGTGAAAAGAGTTCACCTCTGACAGAACAAAGATACACGAGAAAGCTCTGTTTTTCATATCATTTTGCCATATTCAGTGCAAAGTGAACCCCCCTCTTTTTTTCTTTTTTTTTAACCTGGAATTTTTTTTAAAGATTCAAAATATTTATAAATAGTTAGTTTTCTTTGTCACCAATAAAATAAGTATAGATTAAAAAGGCCAGTTCTTTATTCATATTGTTTATGTATTTTTCCTATTCCTTATATTTTATATAAATATATTTCTTATACAAACATGACGTGTTTCTTAAATATATGCATGTTTTTGTATTTATTTATATTTTTCTATTTTAAATGTTTTCAGTGTTCATGCCATTCAATTTCTGTTGATGATTTAAGAAATATTTAAATTAAATTATTATTGTTTTATTATTATTCAACTTTGTACTAAACTTATTATGCTTAGAACATAATGCATAGTCAAATATATTTAAATAGCAAAGTAAAAACAATTTCACTAATGGTCTCAGATTTTTGCACAAAAATGTAAATTTGATAAACATTAAAAAAAAATTCTCCTGATTCAGACTTTTTCATCAGAGGAAGCATGTAACAGAACTGATCTACTGGAGTGGTGTGGATTATTGTGAACACTCATTCTCACTGCAGAGTAACTACTAAAACACATCCTGAAGCACTTACGGTCGTGAAAGCATCCTGTGTGGACAGCATTCGGAAGTAAATTTGACCTCTGGTGAACTGTAATCTTCAGGACACATGGCAGGTGTGACCTGTGTCATGGTTTTTGAAGTCTTCATGACGGTAGGTAAACACCTCACAGGGAAAGATTGATGCTTCCTGCTCCATGGCATTCAGCAATGACTAATGCATCCGGAGACATGGATGTTTGATTGAGGTCTGCTCTGCAGTCAAGGTCGGTTTGAGATTGATCAACTGCACCGGGAGTAAAGGAAACTGCGGAGGGAGAGAGAGAAAAAAGGCCATCTTTGACCTTCTCACCCTCAGGGCTTCATGTGATTAAAACCATCTTGGACAGACCAGCATAAACCAACGACAAAACATACCTAACCAGCATATGCTGTTTTTTACACAGGGATGGCATTAGTCTTTGCTGAATGCACACCTTTGCAGGTTGTTTTCATTCACTCATTTTCAAAAATCCATAATAGAAGCACTATAAGAATATTAACCTAGATGTGTATGAACGGGACAGTAGGAGGTCTGCCCAAGTGCTTGTGTGACTCATTTATCACAGGTTTAACCACTCATCCATTAGCCTTGCACCATTCACTCTGTCTCCCCATCCCATCAACCAGCCTGCCACCTTTCCATATACATCCCTTATGAAATGTTCAAATGTTCATCTAGAGGCCTTGACTAAATCTTCTGTGACTGTATCTCTCCTGCTCCTGCTCTCAGGACGTCTGCTCGTCTCATCAAGAGGACAGGGCCGTTTATTTTAGCCATTTTCAACGAGCACCAAACCCTGGACTCTGACTGAGTGAATAAACATTAGGATCAACGCACAGAAAAATATTTCCTTTTAGTAACATTTGAAGTCAAAGGTCGTAAAATTTGTTTCTTCATAAATTGTGTCATATATTTCTTGCTGAAATGATGATATGTTTGTAAGCCATTGATTCGTTTAGTTTCTGAGCATGTTTCCTCCATCATGAGCAGAAATGTTAAAGGTTAAACTGGACAAAGTCTGAGAGCACAGCTTTATAACCCAACTGAATTATGAACTAAAGTGTCCCACAGGCACATTAAATTAAGCTGAGTAAGACAGTTTTTAAACAGGGTAGATTACTGTACAGTTCTACATGCTTTTTCTTTACAAATATTTCAGTATGAATAGCAAACATCTTGAGCCCAGTTTCTTGGAATATTCTGAGAGGAGTATTCAAAGTCATGCTTGGCTTCATCACTGTTTATATGCTAATATTTCTCATCAGTTTTCCATTGTCCTTCAATGTCAACAAAAGTCTAACAAAAGTCTTGGGGAGTCACAGATCTTTGCACACTCAACCTAACCTTTGTCCAGCTAAAACAGACCAGAGCAGATGGTCGAAAGCCACATGCAAAAGAGTTTTAGCTTTCATGTCTGTGCAGGGGAATTAAGCACTAAAAGTGTGCACCTTGGACAAGGGTGTTTTAGGAGACGTCACCTTATCTTTTTCACTTTGCGAAGCACCTTTTTCCCCATGTGAAACATTTCTGAAGGTAGCCTGTTTTACCGATCATGCCTCCTGAAGCTCGTGGGACACATTCCGGGCCTGCTTACAAAACCATTTCTCCTCTGAAGAGCTGCATCACTCCTCATTTTTTTAGCATTCATGTGACAGGAGGAAATGAATTTATTGCTACAAATGTTCCATAAATCTTCTCAAGTCCTTGGATATTTTAATGCTTGTTTAATCAATCAATAAGGGAATTTCAATGACAGATAAAATAAAAAGAGAAACAAACTAAGTGGATATACAGTAACATGTTTTGCATTAATCTCGGATTTAAATGTTTGGGGTCATTTTTTACAAAATCCCCGAATACTGTACACACAAAAGCTGCATGTAACATGTGAAATACAGCAATATTATGAAATTTACATATTTAATTAAAAAAAAAATTATGTTAAAATGGAATTTATGATTTTTCAGCAGCCATTCCTTTCTCTTAGTCATCTGATCAGAATTAATTATTAAATTTGTAGTCATTCTATATATAGCTGGGCTGCTTGTGATGATGATGATGATGATGATGAGGATGATGATGATGAATTTATTATATTTTACCATTTTACAATTTAGATAGATTCGGTTTTTATTGTTTTTATTATTGGATTAGGATAATTTGTTAATGGATTAGTATGGTATTGTTTGTTGATAATGTTTCATCATATATATATATATACATGACTTATTCTATAATTGCGGGTACATTTGTTGTCCCCATCTGTCACCGTCAACTCTGTTACCTAGACAGACTTACAGTGGAGAAAATAATGTTAAAGGTTTTACATTTTTATTACATTTTTCCCAAAAACTCCACTTGCTGGTGTAAATGCTAAGGAAACATGATACTCATGAAAACATTATTTAAAAAAGCTTTAAATAACAGAACGTGAGATCAGTAATGAATTCTCTTTCCCTATTGATATTGTGGTAATAGAGTTGATGTTTTAACAATAACTCGGTGTAAGAATTTTTTTAATTCAAATATTTTCTCAGAGAGAGCGCAGATTCTTTTCGGTGCTTCAGATCTGATCAGTGAGAGAAAGTGACATCATTTCCTGTTAATTCCACAATTCCTGAGAGATAATTTCATCAATTTAAAGGCAAATTTAGGTGTAATAACAGAGTTGACACAGGGTTTGAGGACACACTTTTTCTAAGATTTATATATATATATATATATAAAATTTTTGTAGATC
>JAUCNO010002109.1:0-14206 GCA_032353835.1 Enteromius viviparus
TTTTCTTAATGCCTGTTGAACATAACAGAGACATTTTATGATTATTACAATACATTTCTTACCTAATGCTCCTTTAAGCTGCAAGATGAAAGAAAAGAAAATGGTCAGTTATGTTCATGTTTTTTTCTATTGATTGCTCTTCATAACATCTTAAAGGGTTCAAGAGGCTTGTGACTGTCCCATTGACTGCCAAGTAAATATTCGGCGATACTCTCCAAAATGGTGCTACGGTGATGAATAAAGTTGTTATTGTTGTTGCTTCCTTTCCATACAAAATGTCCCTTCACTTCATAATGTTATGTTTGAACCACTGATGGCAGACTATTCTGATTATGTATTTCAAACTTTTCTGGACATTGACTGTGGTATTTTTTTGGCAGTCAACAGGACACTCACAATTCTTTTCTGAAGACAAACAAAGTTTTTGCGTGTTTGTAATGACATGGGGATAACTTATTATAATGACAAAAATGTAATTATGTGGTTCAACATTCAAAATCTGCAATTTTGCAATCACATCTGAGTGACACTGCAGTCAAAGTAAGACGGCAGACCTGAGAAACTTCTCCCTTGTATCATTGGCTTTGGAACAGGGCAGGTAATTCCACAGATGCAAGACCACCTGTCTCTTGAGGAGCTCTGGCTCGGATTCTCATTATTCGGCACACTCTGTGTGTGACACAAACTTTGGTTCTTTTATACAAAACCCTTTGGGACAGAAACAGATGTCCCTAGCTGTCAGTCACAGTCACATGACCAAGGTCTTATTGATCAAGAGCATTTCAGGAACATAAACCATACGAATACACACTCACTCACTCACAGGTGCATCGAGAGAAAATGCACTTACTGTACTAACTAGACAGCACTTCTACACATTACAGCAAACCTCCTGGTAGGTATCCTAATTATGCTTTCATATACAAAAAACTACTAGTATATAAACATAAAATCCATTATCAGCTAATTTGGTGCATATTATATTAACATATTTTACATAATAACATCTAACAACAATGGTATCATAAAGAGTAATGTAAACCATGAAACCTTAAAAATGCATAATATATTAACAGAGTATAAATAATTGAATAATCATTTATTAAATTGTGATTTCATTTTATAATGCAATAATTGTTTTTTTTTAAAGATGCTTAACATGAAACATGACATGAAATCCTGGTCAAAATGTGTTTGTATTAACTGTAGACATTAAAGAGAAAGTTACCAAGGCAAAGCCATATCAACCACGTGGCAACACATTAAATATGCTGCTTAGTTGTCTATGTGGATTGTATATCACTACGATTTGACACACAGCCAGTGAATCTGATCATGTCGGATATGTCTGAGACGTGTGAATTAAGAAAGTATAGCAACTCTTTAGGAAATAAAATTTAAAAAAACTCAGCTGACTAAGCAAGCCTCTCAGATAAAGCTATTAAGGAACAAAGAGCCCAAGATAGGACAATTACATTTTAAGGAGCCATTGGGGACAAAAATCTTGCAGATAAGTTTGAACAAACTCTGGAGGTACATGGCATGCCCTTCCCTCGTTCTCTCTTGTCTTTTCAGACAGTACATTCCGTCTGACAGCCCTTAGACTGACCTCCAATTGTGCTCCTTATCAGTGAGTCACGGTTTTCAATTTCTTTACTGCCACAGAGGAACTGTTACCAAAGAGCCAAAAAGAGAGAAAGTGAGAGAGAGTCCAAGTACTAAAAGTCAAAAAGTGAATAACTGCACACGCTGACCTCTCCTGCTCCAGAGTGCGATAAAATGTCTTTGCCTCGGTGCTTTTCATCAATCAAAGTAAAACAAAAAGCTGGAATCCGTAGCAGCTGTACTGTACATTGTGGTTTGCTATTCTATAAACTGACTCTAAAATATACTATAGCTTTACAGAAAAAAGGCATTAATTGTGCATGTCACTCTAGATGCATGCAACCATTACTTTCTTAGAAAAAGATGTCTTAATACTTTTATGTAATACTGTGGGAAGTGTACATTGAGCATGAAAGCATTCGTTCAATGCTTTTGCGCAGAAATTCTGTTCTCTGCCACTGACTTCTAAAAATACTGCATTATCACCGAAGACAAGCGTGCAACCTTGTTAGCACACAATGGCATATAAAAACAAACGATTTCAAATCAAACTGACATTTTGCCAGAGCAAAATCAAGTATTGGGCTTAATAAATTATGCTTGACAAATCACTGATCCCATGCAACGGGCAACGATAAATGCTCGACTTTTACCCTATGACTGATAAAATGGAAACTGATGGTTGAATAGTTACTGCAGGGTTTGTAAGAAACATTTGTTTTTCATCTTATGAGAAAAAGCACACACTACTGTCCAAAAATATTGGTTACAGTAAGTTTTATGTCTTTGATTTAGATGATAAGAAAATACAGCAAAAGTGGCCCATAGTCATATGCCCTGACCAAGTGACACTGTGTGGAATTTTTTTATTTTCAAGATTGTTTAATAAACATAAAATTCAAAAGAAGAGCATTTATTTGCAATATAATTCTTTGAAACAATATACATGTCTTTAATTTCATTTTCTTCACAGAATAAATTTCTTCATTTCTTTCAATTCCAAACAAGTAGTGTATTATCAACCAAAAGATTTTTATATTGACTTTTAAGAAGAAAAGCACAGGGTGTGCAGACACACACACACACACACACACACATATTTATATATATAAATATACACAAAAAGTATCTCACAGCAGTGAGTTCACCCCACATATTTTTGTAAATATTTTATTACATTTTTTGAAGAAATGAGACTTTGCTACAACGTAAAGTAATGAGTGTACAGCCTGTATAACAGTGTTAACATGCTGTGTCCCTTCAAAATAACTCAACACACAACTATTAAGGTCTAAATCTCTGGCCACAAAAGTGAGTACACCCTTAAGTAAAAATTGAGCCCAAAGTGTCAATATTTTGTGTGACCACCATTATTTTCCAGCAGTGCCTTAACCCTCTTGGGCATGGAGTTAACCAGAGCTTCACAGGTTGCCACTGAAGTCCTCTTCCACTCATCACGGAGCATGACAACATCACAGAGCTGGTGGATGTTAGAGTCCTTGCGCTCCTCCACCTTCCATTTCAGGATGCACCACAGATGCTCAATAGGGTTTAAGTCTGGAGGCATGCTTGGCAGTCCATCACCTTTACCTTCAGCTTCTTTAGAAAGACAGTGGTAGTTTTGGAGGTGTGTTGGGGGTAATTATCATGTTGAAATACTGCCCTGCAGCCCAGTCTCTAAAGGGAGGCGATCATGCTCTGCTTCAGTAAGTCACAGTACATGTTGGCATTCATGGTTCCCTCAATGAACTGTAGCCCCAAAGTGCCGGCAGCACTCATGCAGCTCCAGACCATTGCACTCCCACCACCATGCTTGACTGTAAAGACACACTTGTCTTTGTACTCCTCACCTTGTTGCCGCCACACACGCTTGACACCATCTGAACCAAATATGTATATCTTGGTCTGATCAGACCACTGAACATGGATCCAGTAATCCACATCCTTAGTCTGCTTGTCTTCAGCAAACTGTTTGCGGGCTTTCTTGTGCATCATCTTTGTAAAAGACATCTGGGATGACAGCCATGCAGACCAATTTGATGCGGTGTGCGGCGTATGATCTGAGCACTGACAGGCTGACTCCTCACCGCTTTAAACTTGGTAAATCGGAAATTTATTTAACTGTAAATGTAACTTAAAACTGTAAAAACCTTAAACGTTGTCACCGTATTTTTTATAGTCAAATTCCAGCACCCACAGCTATTTTTCACCGTAGATTTTACTAAATGTTTTTTACAGTGTGGAACCTGTCCTGTTAAAACGCAGTGCAGTCTTGGCCACCATGCTGCAGCTCAGTTTCAGGGTCTTGGAAATCTTCTTATAGTCTACGCTATCTTTATGTATATCAATTATATTTTTCATGTTCTTTGCCATGAGGTGCCATGCTGAACTTCCAGTAACCAGTATGAGAGAGTGAGAGCGATATATATATATATATATATATATACACACATACATATATACACATATACATATATATATATATATATACACACACATATACATATATATATATATATATGCAAAGAGACCCTATTTGCTTCACTGATGATGTGATTCAAAAGCATCATGCTATTTTGAAACTCTTAGTACTGAACAGCAAACTTACTTGATTACCTCAACACAAGCTCTGATGAAGCGGAGCAATGTTATAGAACACTCAGCCGCTGACTCACTGAACATGACGGGAGGACATCAGGCTGACAGAGGTTAGGGTACCATGTCTCATCTGCGTCTGGAACAGTGAGACAGTGACAGCATCAGACACAATATAATTAGAGTCATTGTTATAGCTGTGGCATTCAAAAAGCGCCCGCGGTCGATGTTGCACTCATCAGGACTAAGCAGCTAGTGGTTTAGAATTTGACAAGATCATGTTTGGTCATGTGTAAAATAAGTTAATGCTAAGCAGCTATAAACTACACCGATGCTTAAGGCTAATCATGACTCACGGAAACGGTTGAGATTTCTAGAAAATTAACAAATGTTTGAAAAGATCAAAAGATTGCTTCTAATATGACAATGGCATGAGGTCGAGAACATGAAGTGGAGGTTACAGAGACTGTATATAGAAATGTTTGATGGAATGACAGATTGATAGATTCTGTAGAACTGTTTTGTTCAAGTTACTTCCAAACTGTAATACATTATGTACTACTTGTTACTGTTACGCCTTACATTACAATATTACTGATTCAAAATTGTAATGCGTTACATGACTCCTGTATTAATTTTGAGATACTTTCACAAAAATAACTACAGAGAGCGCGCCATCAGTGCAGCCGAAGAGTTCTGCATTCAAATACACACAATAGACTAAAGCTTGTCACAGCATCAGCAAAAGTAGCCTATTTACCAGGAATATGTCCAAGGAAAATCTCTTCTGATGCACCTTAAGTCACCTTTATGGATTAAAATAATAGTGAAAGTTTTTGTTTTACATTTCTTTTATTAAGTGATCATTTAAAGTTTTTTGTATTTATGTCTTTTTTTGCTGAGTTTCAGTTAATTTTTATGAATTGCTCCTGTTCGAGATATTGTCAGTGCACCCAAATAAATAGACCCTTTACTTTTCTGCATGATGTAATCCTCAGAATGACAGAATTATACATAGAAGAACAGAACCAGACAGATAGAATGGTAGACAGAACACAAGACAAACAAAAACAGACAAATTGTTAGAACAATAAACAGATAGAATGATAGAAATCAGAATGACTGAACAATATACAAAGACATTCAGATTGATAGACATATATCAATCACCTCTTTATAGACAAGATGGGTTATTTATTTATGAATTTAAGTAAACAATCCATTAAGTAACTCTTCCTTTCAGTAAGCTGTTTTTTTTTTTTAGAGAGATTTTGACCTGACTAATGTACAGTATTGTGCACCTCTTTGAATTAAATGGGGAATGAAAACACACTGAAAGAAAGTGCTAAAATTCTTTATGGTTGTAATACAGATTTTTATGTGGCTCCAAAGAGCAATGAATCCCATCCTGAATTGCAGAGTTGGAATTTCCAAGCTGTCAGCTGGAGAACGTACATGAGGCAGGAGGCCTCATGCGACTTCATGGAGGAGAGAGAAGAACTCAGGGATTTACAGAAATTAGTTATTATTGCCTTTCTGTAGCTTAGAAAGTTTTAGTTTGTTACTTTTCAAACACTGTAGTCTTAAGGCACTTTCACTCTAGAGCAGGGGTCTCAAACTCAAAAAAACATAGGGACCACAAGCACAACCACAAGTGTTTTTTTATGACCCCATATAACACTATTGGTTGAGTTATTGATGCTTCTACTGCATCAGTTATTGATGCTTCTATTGCACACCTCAGATAGACAGAAGATAGCCTTCTTCTCCTGTGTTGTCAAAACAAACAGATGCAGCTACTACTCACAATACTCAAGTCGATGATACAAACACACTGCGGTTAATGCTGGTCAGATAGTAGAATGAAACTCAGATTGAAGTATAGTTTATAACCGAGAGAGAAATACTAAAAGAAACAGCAATAGATTCACTACCGCACACATTCTGAATACAAACCACATGTATATTCTGCTGTCATAATGACAAAATGTGAACAGAAACTATACTGACATGGTAATCTATCAATCTTGTGAACTGTGCGGCAAGACTGCTGTCAACCACACACTTTTCTCAAATCCAATCCGATCTGAAATGCATATCATTCAAAACGGATCGAGCTGTGGAATAATTAGCCATCTTAATTCGTCTGGCTTTGTCTTTTTATTCTTCTTTACAAGGTTAAAAATGTCTGTGCCACTAGCATCACCAAACGCAACTGCAACTCTTTCATTCAAGTGTTTAATGTTAAATCTTTCTATGTTTTTTGTTGTTGTTTTAATTTAAATGGTTTATTGACAGTAATATTCTGAAAAAAGATCTAGGTTCATTGGAAATACGTGCTCTTTATACATTTCTGCAAAATCGAAAACATTTTTTTTTAACCTTTACATAACAATCGCTGCACTTTTCTGTTGAAATGAACACTAGAGGCACTAAAAACTCCCACAACTTCCTTTTCACACAAAAGTATGATTTACAGGTACATTTTTGATTAATAAAGGCTAATTTTCCACACACTTCAAAACATTTTTAACATCCATACTTTTGAATGTTGTCGTCACATATACAGCTTCATATGAATGAGTTTTCTAGTTCAGTCGGTCTACTCAGTAGCTTACATTATATTGCTATGCACTTAGGGGGTGAAAAGCACTGGTTTGAATCCTGTGTAAAATGGTTTGACAAAACAGCTCACATCAGTGTAAGGAAGTTAAAATATCATGGCTGCATCAGCGAATACATTTTTAAATACTTTGGATTTGGATTTAAATACCTGGATTTGTTAACACTATCTGGTAGGTTTGGGTTTGGTGTAGGGGATATTTTTAACATGATAAAGCATTAATCTTTAGAGACACATACAATTTTGCCTGTAAATGTTAAAATATGCAAATATTTATAGACTAGTACATTTCAAGTAAATACTATTTTAGCATTAACTTTAAATTCCGATTGTTGCTGATGATGGGAGAGGTGCTTGTGGTGGCATTTTTAAAGAGCTCACTTCATTTTCCAATTTGCATTGCTTAATGAACTATCCACTTGAAATGATGTTGTGATTGACTCGGCTGAGCTCAAGAGGAGGAGAGCAAGTGAGCGAGCAAGAGAGAGAGATGAAGAAAATAAATGAGAAAATCTCTCCAAACACTCTAACTAGCTAACTGATATTTGGAAAGGACGGGAGAGTTCAAGTCATAAGCATGGTGGGCATTTACGATCCTTTTTTATCATCAGTGTGTGTCGGAAAATCCATGCTAGTATGAAGCTGTCACTTTGATTACTTCCAAAGAGAAATAGACATACATCCTGATGCTTCCTCTGCATCATTGAACCAGATTAAATAATCACAGTCCAACAGACACCAGACAATCAACACAATTCTGACAAGAGCCAATGATCCAGACCACATGGATTTCACACCCAAAGGGATGTTTTCGGGACACCATTGAGGGATTTTGGAACTCTTTCTGATTAGCTATACCAAATGTTTGAGATGGGAGGGGAAAGACCTATATCTCTGTAAGTAGGGTTGTGATTCCCTATATCCCATTAGTCTACTCCATAAATAGCTTTCTCCCTGTGTGTCTGAGTGTCATCAACCTGATCTAGGACATTTATCACGGAAGGAGAGACACATTTGTAAAGTGACATCTTAGTAGGCTGATCTCAGACCGCTGTAGCAAAATTCCCGTATTTTTAGTGACCTACTCCCCCTAGGAAGAAAGGTCATTGCACTGCAGTCAATGTCAAAAGCTGCCTGACTGTCCTTCAGACACCAGAAGGTCACAGGCAACTAATGACAAAGTAACTAAAAGTAGTATGAATTTAATTCAATTTTATATTAGCCTAACAGTAACTGTAGGAGTTACATGTAGTACATAACCTTGTTTTAAGTTTTAATAGTTGCTTTTAATGTAAATATAGCTATGGGTGCATACAGTAAGCTATACAGTAAGTGCAATTATTCTATTTTTAGGTTTAGTGCTAATATTGAAACAATTTTCACCTTGAAACAGTAATATTCTAGTAAATTAATAACAATAAATAAAAGTGACTGTAACAATATCAGCTGGAGTGCCCTCAAGTGCCATTCAGTTTTCTCAGGACTCTCAGACGGTTCTTTGGACTCAATTTCCCACAATACACCACTCACAGCTGCTACTCATTTTCCATGCCCACACACGCTTCTCCAAACAGTGAATCGCGAAGTCTTGTTCTGCAACTGCATTCAATTCTGAGCGTATTACCCGTGTTGATCTTTCCGTGCTTGATCTAGGACTGTTTATCTGCTTTCTGTGTGATTGCTGCATGCCCTGATTCTCTGCCCGTGTACCTCAACCTTGATTTTGCATTGCTTTGTTTGCCTGCTGATTATGAATAAAAAACTGCAATGGATTCACAACGCCTTTGACTCAGTTGTTAAAGAAGACTTCGCCGCAACATGATCCAGCTGTGTTTCAAAAGTACGCAAGTCAGTGAGGGACCAATTTGAACAACCAGGTGCCGTGTAATGCTTAATGACTTCCACTGGGGTCTTAACGAACCCATTCGTTCATGGATGCCGATAGGGAGGTTTGATTGTAGCCTCCTCGATTTCCTGGAATATGCTCAGGTGATGGCCAGGTCGAATCTCACAGTGGGCATCGCGGAGGAAAAGCCCACTACCCAGTTTCACAAGGCAGTCACATCATGCCCCTCTTCCAAATACACTGCTCTCGAATCATGGCACAAGATGGTTCCCACTCTAGAACCTTTGCACAAGATGGTGACCGTTCCTGAATGGCCGCTACAGAGGGTCATCGACCCTTAAGAGGTTCCACCGGTGGTTGCACGACCACTAGGGGTCATGGCGAGAGACCTGGTCCCTCTAATGGTTCCACCGGTGGCTGCACTAAATCCTGAGGTGTCAGTTCATGCTGTAGTTTCCTTTGAGGTTCCACCAGTGGCTTCACGACCTCCGGTGATGGTGGTTACGATCGTAGATCCACCAGTGGTTCCGCTGGTGGCTGCACAACCTCCCGGCTCATCAGTTCAGTCCAAAGAATCCTTACCTTGTTCCGCCACAGATACGGAGGTCCATGAACGCTCATCCCAATTGTCCAGTCTAGTTTCTGAATCACAGGCAGGAGAGCCGTTGCCCAGTCCAGTTCCCGACTGGAAAAATATGTGATGTACCCTAAAATACACTTAACTATAAGTAATATAAACTGCAGAAAACAAAATCACTATAATATGTAAAAAAGTTTTTTTAAGCAATATACACTGTAAAGTATGTGTGTATATAGTATGTATGCTGTATGAGTTATTTCTAAAAAATAAAAATATAAGAAAAAATTTATATACTGTATGCTTGTAAAAAATGTTAAAAATTACAAACTACACTAAAAAACAATTGCCTCAGGGTTTTTACTCTGAAAGCTGCTAATAATAGCAGCTTCATCAACAAAATCACTTTAAAATAACCTTAAAAAGATGCTTGGCTTGCCTTTACACTTTAACAAGTGGCTATTTAATTTAAAAAGCGTTCCACACAGGTGATCCGGCAACTGAGGTGATGAAATACATGCTGGTTAAACACGCAACCTTAAAACGGAGTGTGTGACATTTACAAGCTATTTACAGAGACAGTCGAATTTATCTATTATTAACGTATAACCTACTGAATTATTAACAATACCATGAGGGAATTGTTTATGCTTTGTAATGTGTAAACCTCTACCACTGAATTGATGAATAAATCACATTTGTTCTCGCAGGTGTGTGTGGGCATGCTGGGACTGGCAATTACGCCAAAACAAGGGTATTAAAAAACAAACATAATTACTCACAGTCTTCGGCAGTGCTGCAAACAGGCATTTGCCTTACCTGCGGAGACGTCACAATACCACCACACACCCACAGCTGCAATTAATTCACCCTAATTCGAAAGCTAATTAAATTTGTCAGAACTGAGGGCACTTTTTCCCTTTTTTGCAGCTTCAAATTTAACAAAACAAAACAAACCGAGAAATGTGCTCACAGTTATGTGCGTGAAAAATAAAAAAAAGCATAAATTCTTATGAGAGGTCAAAGTCGGTAATAACCTGTGCAAATGGCAAATCTTCCACAGATGGTTAAATATGCATGTATTCACACATTTCTCGTGAAGCACCGGCTCCCAAACCTTCAGCTATATGAGCAGGGTCAAATGGGACACTGTCCTCCTTTCATTGAGGTTAATAATTTAGAGAGCAATTAGACAGAGAAGTGAGACAGTTTCATGTACTGGAGGGGGGAAGTAGGGGTGGTTAGGGGCCATCCACGCTCCCAAGCCTTGATCTTGGGGCCCGGGGATCTACGTTGTGACAGTGACATTAACGAGCATTCGCAGTGAGCACAAGGCCGGCTCTGTGCCCATTAGCAAGCTCCCATCAGAGTAATTAGAGGACATATGCTCAAGATCAGCGCTTTCGGAAAGCCGTGCCAATGAGGGATTGATTTCTGCAGGTTTTTTTTCGTACCCAGGCCCCCTACCTGAGCGCACATAATCTAATCTGGCAGTCTGTAAAGTAAACACACATCGAAAACTGCCTACGCGATTGATCTGACTCGAGTGGCTTGTGAAATCGATGCCTTTATTGTGACAATCAAGCAGGAAAAGGCAAACACTGAAATGCACGTGCAACCCGGCGTCCCGTTTCTCTCAAGACTTCAGTTTTTTCAGTGAATTTGTGGAAAAAAGTTTCTTATGCTCACCAGGGCTATTGTTTAAAATTAAAAGTAATGAAATATTATTAAAACTTATAATATAGTTTTTTTCTATTTAAATAAACTTTAAAATGCAATGTATTTCTTTGATGGGAAAAATGTGTTCCTAGAAGCCATTACTCAAGTCTTCTGTGTCACATAAGTCAAAAATCATTTTAATATGGTTCACAATTTGGTCGCACAATTATGATTACTTATTATTGGTGCTCATTTATAAATAATGGTACTTATTATTATTAAGGGTGCTGCTTACTATTTTGTTTTTAATTTAACCATTTATATTCTCTTTTTTTATTTCTTATAAATCTATGTGCTTATTTTAAAAATCTATGTGATTATATTTCATAAGTAAAAGACTTTTAATTCCCTTTTGTATATGAAATATGCAATATAAACAAACCTTTGCCTTCTCATTATCAATGTTGAAAATGTTTCATCTGCTTACCATCTTTGTAAAAAAAAAAAAAAAAAACTTTTTATTTAGGATTCTATGATGAATTTCTGATGAAAGTTCAGACCACTTATTGTTTTTTTTTTTATTACTGGAATTTTTGTTGAAAGATTACAAATGTCTGTCACTTGATCAGTTTAATATGTGCTTGCTAAATAATTGTATTTACATTATTATTATTATTATTGAATATTAATATAAAATATTAAGCATCAAATAAGTTTTCAACATAACACATATACACAGTGTGCACGTTATTCATGATTTTTAATTGCATAAAAAATAAAAGTATATATATATATATATATATATACTGTATATACACATACAAATTAAGGGTTTAAGATTTAATTTAATGGCATTGTTATATTAATTGGTTGAATTGCCATTAATAATGTAGCTTAAAATTGAATTATTGGTGTTTTAACTTTAAGTGAGCATTAAATGACGGCAAAGGTTAGCTGTCCAACTATATGCCAGCACACATAACCTTAATCACAACCTACATTACTGCTCTGTTCCGCCTCACTGAGCTCAACTGACAGTAATGCATTTGTCTGACACAGAACACCTATATTGTTGTGTGCAGAGGTCAGCTTTCAGATTTAAAGGGTTAATGTGGAAACAGATTAAACCGAAAGGAGCAATATGTTACAGTTGAAAATTGAGGCTTCGCCACATTCAACCTCCACGTACATGTTTATCGATCAACACTGCTGGATGGCACATTTCAAATCGATGGTATATGAAAGGTGGTATTTGTATGCTTATTTGCTGAATTCAGTTCTCAAAGAAGTCAAACTTAGCAAACTCCCTCAACTGTTATTCATTCAGTCGAAGGAGACTGACTAATCAGATGTGCGCCTGTTCTATACATGCAGTGTTCCGTGAAATAGAGATGGAACTAGGTTGCTTTGAATGCTAGTGTCTTTGTGTCCCTTCAGCACAGAGAGAGACAGAGCGAGCACTGGTCAGCAGTCTCAGATGGGGCATATGGCAGAGAGATGCACAATGGTATTGATTCAAGCATTTGAGGGAAAATAAGCAACAATTATCGACCTCTGTCAACAGTGCACAAAACAAACATGGAGAAAAACAAAAATCAGAGGTCAGAAAATCTCCCAGAGCAGAGCTGTTTTAGCTCCTCTTTTCCTTGAAAATATTCCTCTATTGTACTCGCTCAACAGGAAATGGAGGCGGTTATCAAATAGAACGTAGACCTCTCATGTTTGCTAAAGCATGACTATCATTTTCACAAATGTTTGGGGTTTACTATCACAGCAGGAAGGAAGTTTACCTGTGATTGACCCTACTAAACATTCATTTATATTCATAACTCTTTTTTGTGGCACCAATTGGTGTTTCTTTTGTTAAAAAAAAAAAAAAAAAAACTTACTTGGTGTAAATGTTGTTATACAAATCTTTACATATACCTGTAAGATTTTTTAAATGTTTTTTTTTTTAATGTTTAAAACTTGCTATAGTACTATTAAGTGATGTTGCAAACTAATTTCTGGAGGAGCGTGTACGAATCAACCACAGCTGGTGCTGCATTAACTAATCAATCAATTTCATCCATCCAATCAGATCTACGTATCTTACCCTCTACAAATAAACCCATTTCCTTCCCTTCATGCATCTCATCTTTAGCGCATCCCTCCTCGCACCTTCCTTCACAGGGGGCACGTAGGGTCCGAGCCGGATGCCGAGCTCTGCCCTCACTAGGGTTCAAATCGCCAGGGCTCGGAGTCTGCTGACCTCCCGGCTCGCCCCCCGTACAGCACACCAAACTCGCTTACTATTTATAAAGAGGAAGTGATAACTCGTGACATATTATTACTATAAAAAAAAAAAAAAGTAATTACAGTATTTTATTATAATTTAATAATTTCAGAATTAATTAAAAGTAATTTATTCTTGTAATGGTAAAGCTGAATTTTCTGCATGATTACGCTAGTATTCAGTGTTACATGATCCTTCAGAAAATGATTTTGACATGCTGCTCAAGAAAAATGTCTTATTATCGATGTTGAAAACAATTGTGCTGCTTAATATTTTTGTTAGAAATGCTGATACATTTTTTCAAACAAGCTTCTTTGTGTAACGATCAAGCTGGACTTGTCAGCCTAGCTCTCTGGTGGGCAATCCAGCGTCAGACTGATACGCTGCGTTTATGTCTGCCTTTATTCATGGACCCTTATCAATGAACTCTTGTCTCCACCCCCCATGTCTGTTGCCATAGTCATTCATTGAGTCTCCACCCACTGACCTAATTTCTATGTGTATATAAATCCCTGTATCTGTCTTTGAAGTCTCGATTCATCGTTTATTGTCACATGGTGTTCTGAGTTTCCCTGTGTCCCTAGTTCCCTTGTATTCTGTGATTTTGGATTTCCCGGTATCGACCCCGCTCGCCTTTGGATTATCGCTCTCGTCTTGCCCCCTGGATTCTGTCTACTCCTCGCTCGACTCACGCACGGACTCTGACCACTCTTTTGCTCTGCCTCTGAGATTGTTGTTCACCGGTGTTGACCCTGACTGTCTGTTTCTGCTCTGTGTAATAAACAGCCTGCACGTAAATCCGAACGCCTCCTCTACTCTCCTTTCATGACACTTTGATAAATAGAAAGAAAAAATCTGGCATTTAATTTTTGGTTGCATTATAAATTTCTGAACTCTCACTTTTGAATATTTCATTAGTGCTGTTAAACAATTAATCACATTAAGTGAATAATAAGTTTACCTTACATATATATATATATATATATATATATATATATATATATATGTGTGTGTGTATGTGTGTGT
>JAUCNO010002110.1:0-14196 GCA_032353835.1 Enteromius viviparus
TGACTGAATACATAAGCTTAAGCAGCAAAATATTGTTCATTTTTGTTCAACCAAGTCCAACAGACCAATATTGTGCCATGCATGATTTCACATTGAGCCGTATATAGCCGTGTGTAGTATAAATAAATGCGATTAAAATGAGTTAAAAAATTTTACGCATTATTTTTGTATAATTAATTAATCTAAATTAACACGTTAAAGTCCCGGCCCTAATATATATATATATATATATATATATTCTTTTTATTTATTTTTCTTGAAGATCTGCTTTTGTTGAGGTAGTATTTTATTATTATATTTATATATTTTGTAAGCAAGCATTCATACTTTAGCATTCACTGTTTAATAAATGTCTGTAATTTCTCTTTACAAACACATTATTTGAGTTGGTAAAGGCAAAGGAGAAGCCATGCTTTTCTCTCAGCCAACGATAAATCTGTGAAAAATCCTAGCTTGTTTTCATTTAGATTAGCTTATCCCACTCTACGGTCCCCTGAATCAAATATTACAGCCTGACCATTCACTGCATTCACTGCTCTGACAGCCAAGGTCAAGAGACAAGCGGCTGAACTTGATATAGTAGCTCTCACAGGGAGAAAATCTGACAGTGAGAGAGGTGAATCTTATATGTTTAAAATGAATCCACTTTATAATGTCAAACAATGCACCTTTTCTACTAATAGAACTTGTGCATTCAGCTTTTAGTGAAATTAAAAAATGTCCTCCTGTTTTCCAGATGCAAATACAGTAGCATATAGCATCAAAAGTATTAGGAAAGAAATATGCTCTGAGAAATCTGCCTCGTAGCCAGATTTGCCCCCTTTAACAAGTGTTAGCTGCATGACTGGAATCTATAATAGGCCCCATTTGTGTGCTAAATCTATGCAGGATTCGATCATTATTCATTTGTCCATAGAATATTGCAGAAATGTAAGACCACATAGCGAGCTCAAGCGGGAAGCAGGTAACTCATGAATATCTACATGCAATCAATAGGATCCCTATAATATCCCAGCATCCATACGGTAAAGCTTAGTCCCATTGGAGCAAACGAAATTGCCTTACAGAACACACCGAATGCTTTCTGATGAGAGATGTGGAGGTCAACATATCAAACTTTAACATGCCATACTGAAGCTGAGGTACCGTAACCTTGAAAGGAAAGGAGAGGTGCGGGAAGATGGAGCTATTGGTTTGCCTTGAGGTAATTTCCAACGTCTGCATCTGTCACTGAGTCTGGACTCTTGGCTTGTTCTCGTCACCTCATCATTCACGCAAATGTTCAGACAGTCATTCAGCCGAATGTGATCTCGCATGACCTCGTTCAGTCATTTCTTTTCTTTCACTTTCTAATTCTAAGATCTGAAGGTAAAGTAGAAAAACAGGGGCAATCATTCCCATTTCCAGCTCGCCTAATTGGAAATATAAGAAGAAGAAAATTAACAGCTTGTTCTGAGTAGCATTGCAGTAAATTTAGCCATGAACACTAATATGGACCTTGGCTCCAAGTCCGGTGTACGAATCCAAAAATGACCTCAGAGAATTACCTTCACCATTTACAGACTTCTTTAATAAATGATTTCCTCTGAAATAATGTGCACTTAGTCAATTCCAATGACTCACTTTTTCTTCCTAGCTATTGTTACAAAGTTGCAGCATTTAGTCTTAGTGTTAGTGTTCACAAGCATTTTCATAATCATTTTTAGCAGCAGCAGCTCAGCAGTTTACGAAAACATATCTTTCCTAACAAGCTGCTTTTTCCAAGAAGTGTGACACAATAAAATCGTAGGCTGCTGTTTTTTGGCAAGTTGTCGTGCAACTGTAACTTTCCAGAAGAGCATATCTTTAAAGTCATTGTAAAGTCAACTCTGAGAATTGATTGTAAACACATTATAAATGTTAGAAATGCATTGTTGAAACGTTAAAAAGATTGAACTATGGAGTACTTAATTATGGAATTTTAACAGTTTTTCACATTTTGTGATCAGGACTTTTTGGGCGGGGCTAAATCATGACTTGAGGACATAGTCGAGCCACGGTGCACTATGGGTGAATTCCAAACAGAAGTGAGCATCGTTACACCCTATTTCCTTTGAAGGGCAGAACCCTTGAAGTGTGTTCTTTTTCCGGATGTTGGGCTTTTCTGTCTCGTATCCACCTTTTTCCTGATGTAAAAATGGGCGTGGCCATTTGTAAATTTTATGGGCATAGCTTCTGGTCTCATCCACGTTCAGCTTTTTTTTGCTGTACAAAACAGTTGGTTTTGTAGCTTGATATTGAAAATTGGTTTGTCCTATATGTAAGTTAAATGTATTATGAACACACTGGTTTGTAGTGCAAACTGTTTTACCATTTACTGCACATTATTATTTTCCTCATTATTTCCCTACAGTGTCTAACAAACCAGAAGCCTCACCCATAGGCTTACTTCCGCATTCAGAAAAAAGGCGGCTAAGCGTTTGGAACTTCCTTGGCAACGACCCGACCGTTACCTTGACAGTACTGAGCGTGCAGCATTCAGTGCTCCAACAGTTGTTGCTAGGGGTATGACACAAGATCTCGCAATAGTGGTATGATGCGGCGCAACAAAACTCAGACAGAAAAATACTGCTGCGTTCTATTTTTAGAGCCGCATCTGCACAGCTTTCAAATTATACACAATCATCGATTAGTGCGGGATATTTGTGTGGTGTTTTTTTATTTTTATTTTTTTATACTTTTTGCGTAGTTACTTGCCTGTCAGTTTATGGCAAAACATTTTGCAGTGTCACATATTGTTTATTACTGCATTTAATTCATTAAATAGTTTAATTTCAAAAAGTTGATTACAAAATGCACCTATATTTTTGGAATGTTTTTATTGAATAAAAAACTATTTTCCTCAATATATTTCATAATTTAGAATTTATTTTTAAAAAAGTCTAAAAATCTTGTCACGTTCTCTAAGTGTCTCTTCACACCCCTAGTTGTTGCAAATAAATATTAGGCTACTTCTCATTATTAATCCCAACTTTGTTTTAAAATGCATTGCAAGACCTCCTAACTGAAGATCAAATGATCACACATGGAAATCACTTCTGTGAAATTTGTGCTCCCTTCACTTCGCATTTCGTGAAAGGATTCAGTTGCTCACTTTCGTTTGGAATGACTCTACAAATGGCGTCCCCTTCCCGAAGTGCCCTTGAAGGGAGTAAAAAAAGCTGTTTGGAATTCGCACTATAAGTGGTGTGTTCTATTTAAAGCAATACTGACTGCACAGACCAATTGGTGTGTGATATCAAAGTACAGTGAGAGAACAGACGCTCCATGTGCTTTCCAATTGCTCTCACTGTACTTGGATGTCAAACACTGATCGTTCTGCGCAGCACTGCTTCATGTCCAACACACACAGAGTGCATTAGCATCAGTGGTTCATCCACTCAATCGCGAGTTACTGTCATTACCGTTACTACAGCCCACAGTTTGCCATAGTCTTCATCAGGTTAAATGCTGATTGTGATTATTTACAAAATAATTCCGGCTCCTTATTTAAAGTAAAGATAATTGAGAGAGATGGCGGCTTTCCCGTGTATCGGTGTGGTTTGAGTGCCGCCAATGGCTAATTTTTTCAAGATTTTTACTTTTTTTAACCTTCAAATTCGAGAGGGAGAATAGAAATACATTTTGATTTATAATCATAGCTAATGGTTTGTCAAGACAAACTTTGAAGTTGGCTTGAGAAAGCCAGACCAGAAAAGTTATAAGAACTTTGATACTTTGAAGTTTAAAATTGTTTTATAGATTAAAGGGGTCATATGTGATTTCAATTTTCCTTTCTCTGTGGGGTGTTACAAGTTGTTAGTGCATAGATAAGATCCCTAAAGTTGCCAAGGCTAAAGTGTCAAACTCTAAGAGATATTCCTTATCGAAGTTAAGACTTGACCACACTGCTCTAAAATTCACACCGCTCTATTATTTGCATAACACTGCACAAATGTTTACCCAAATGATGAAGACGGGCTATGTTAGCGTTGTTGCAGCTGCCGACGCCATGTCGTGGAGACACTGTGTTTTGTTGTGAAAGTAAAACTACACTGCATTACACTAAATACACAAAATAATGTTATTTTAAGCAACATCATATGCCTTTAAACTTAAAATGTTTTGTAGTTAATGCAATCTACTAGAAAAACAGACAGACAGGCAGACAGACAGATAGATAGAAGACAGCTAATTCTCTTATCCTATGTTAATTTATGATTACTTCACAGTTTCAAAGAAGTTTTCCCAACACCGGTGATCTCATTCAATAAAAATATAAATAAATAAATATGATATATATATATATAATAGCAGTCTACTTAGCACATTGTGTTCAGTGAAACTTTTAATTTGAATTACACTATATACTTGTCCACTTACCAAACCCATAAATGTAACTTGTGTTATTTCAGCAATTAAGAGAATTTTCAAAACACAGTTAATTCACTCATCTAGTTTGTAAAAGCCAGATGCTCATTTGGGAGTTTACCAACTGTCTTTTCATTTAGAGTTTTTACAGAGACACTCAGTCTAATTTAGACTAATTAACACATACTGACAGTAAAACCATGGAGAAGGTATCTGATCTGTTCCGAGCAGAAGACAAAACTATTTAAGCAAGGTAAACAAGCGCTCTCAGGTCAATGCTGCCCATCTGGTTTCGAATAGGCTATAGACTGACACGTTTCGCATGTAAACCACGTGTAGCCTTATTTTTGTAGGCAGGCTGCACAATGCAAAAAGAATGGGAACAGCATTGATTGCAGAGTTCCTGTGAGATTCAGATAACTGTTTCCTGAATTTCCAGAATAAAACAGTTCAGGCACACAGCACAATGGAGAAGAAGAGGCTCTTATAGATTTAATGTATGGCCGGCTGAGAGTGAGAGACCGAATTATTTACTGAGGGAAAAGAAACATTCAGGGATCATTTCATTCAGCTGCGTTTATAGAGACTTGAGAAACAATTAGAATGGTTCCCAGAATCACAAAACTGATGTCAGAAAATCATTTGTTTTTTTTAACGTTAGCATAAAACATTCAAGTCTGAAGGAGAAAAAAAAACTCTGAAATAACAGAGTTTCTTTTGGTATTTGTTTTGAAAGCGAGCATGAATTAAGCTTTTGACTTCAGTAGCAAATAAAGTCTCATCTCCATACCTCACAGCAGGACTGTTTGGAGCTCCCAGTTGGTTTGTCCCTGCTTGAATGAGTTCTCGGCTCATCTGCATAGTCATCCAAAAGGGAACTTCATGCGCTCTTAGCAAAACCAGTCCTGTCAAACTTCTCCTCACCTTCAAAATAAGATCCATCCGCTTATTAAACATTCATTAATGTGATTTCAACTAATGAATCTGAGTCAACAATGAATTATGTATTGTTTTCCAATTATTTACTGTTTCCATAATTACAGAATCACACATTGAGACAAATCATCAGATTACAAGTGTGCTTTTCTCTTGCTGTTTATGAAGACTCCCTCCCCCGATAAAACAAATAACAAAAAACAATCAATATTGGACCCGAATCACAGTCTCGATGAGATCTTTCATTAGAGCTTTAATTTTATGCAATCACACAAACAGTAACAGGATGACTGACCTGAAATTTTTCTCAGAAGAGAGACAAGTATTATCCAACCACAATTTTCCATTTGTTCTCACTGCTGTCTAGGAGACATCTCGTAATTTTACTTCCCAGCATGAACTGTAGAATATTTTACAAATACTGTAGGATGTTTTCCTTAATATTAACGGACAATTTGATATTTTCCAATGATGAGGGGAACATCCCTTGGGGTTTATGCACCTGATGAGAAACATATTCATCTTGACTCTTAAAAATCCCTTTCGGTGGGATTTAAATAATTCATTTCCAACAGTATGTCATGATCAAGAGAACATAAATGTCAAACTAAACTAAATATCAATGCTTTTAAACATATTCCAGACATTTACCCTCCTTCAGGCTTTTGTTTAGCCTGATTTCACCTCAGTAAAAACACAAAGGCTCAATAAAGTTCTAATTAATTAAGTGAAATATTAAGTGGCAGATATAAAGATGCAACTGTACCACTTTAATTATGAGAAAATGTGCATATACAAAGTTGTAAGATACAATGTGAAATTGTGAGATATAATGTATGAATTATTATGTATGAATAATTACAGATAAAATCACAATTTGATTAAAAAAAAACAATGTAACTCAATAAGAGTCAAAACAAATATTTAGACACCAGAAATCATTTTAGAACCATTATATATAATTTTATATATAATATATATATATAATTCCATATATAATTTTTTTTTGTTTTTTTGTTTTGTTGCCAGGACACTATAATTAATTTATGGTAATGAGTATATCAAAATGAGGTAACCTCTGACATGTTATAACCAACATTTCTTCATACACTGGACTATCAGTAAAAGGTTAAAGATTTGGACCAAAAATTGTTCTTGTCATATTTTCTTACCATTTTCTAAACTATATCTATATCAACTTAAACTATATCAACACTTTTTGCACTTCTAACACAGTCTCACAAGCAATTCGTACATATTCATACAAGGTGCCAAATTTGTGCCAATCGTACTAATATGTACGGCCTCACTCGTACGATTTAGATTTTTGTAGGTTTAGGGGTGGGGTTATGTTTAGGTAATTCATACAAATTTATATGAATTTGCATCTCGTAAAATACGTAGGATTTAGAATAAATCGTAAATCAAATTAGCCACCTCATAAAAAATGTATGAATTGCCATGAGATCAGGTTGGCACTTCTGCAACCCTATTTCTCCCTGCCTTCAAAGAGAAATGTCCACTGAGTGGCGCTAAAACACAGGTTTAATATGTGAACCCCTGGCACATGATTACAGATGTATTATGGTTGTTCGGAATTGAAATATCCGTGAACTGTTGCTAAAAGTAAACGCTCTATAATGTTGGAAATATTTCCTACATCAAATCCAACCCTAAACATAGATAGTGTTAACAAATCAAAACTGATATAAAAACGCATTTGCTGATGCACTTGTGCCATTTCAACTTCCTTTTACATAGATTTAGATCACAAATGCATCTCCGTACACCATGAGCTACCGAATATATTCTAGATATCCCAGCATCTAAATATTGTTTTGAAATCATAACATGATTGTGCGAAAATGACGCTTTATCAATTGAAACTATAAATTTGTGTGAAAAGAAATAAAAGGTGTCAGAGTTTTACTGCCTCTAACTTTTATTTGGTTTCTTTTGAAAACTGCAATGATATGTATTTGTTGTTACATGTTTGTGTCTCGATAAAAACTGTTTGTTTATGCCATGAGACCAAGGGCTTGTTCCATAAAACAAGTTTACCAAATAAGCCAGGCTTATGGCTGATAGTCTGACTTATTTGAATACAAATTAACTGGCAATAAGTCAGACTAACTGAAATAAGCCTGGCTTATCCTCTAATCTTGGTTTATGGAACAGGCCCCAGGTAGAAATAAACTGTGATGCTGTGCGAAATATTGCAGGAAAACATTTTGGTTTGGCTGGATAAATCTGCAACTACAAGAAACAGACTTACAATTAGATATAAAAATCCACAATTACTTTTTTTTTTTACTTTTTGTTACTTTAAGACACAACTGATTTCTAGAGAGGCCTGTGCAGTTTCTGTCTATGTGAGTATCAGTAACATTGATTGGTTGGCGCTTGTGAACATCTCTTAGCATGATGAAGAGTAAGCTGTTACAGCTAGGGAACACTTCTCTAATCACATTTTCATTTTGTTTTACCTAATGGAAATTTCTTGCTCTTGCTTTTTTGGTGCGGCATTACGATGATTTAAGCGTTTCCTCTCGCTTTCAAAGTGTCTGCTTAGCATTTGCTTTCATGACGGACTTTATTTATCTCCCTGTTTTCAAAAGTAATTTCAAGTCTTAATGAAATGCATTGGGTTGTCTAAATCCCTTTTTAAAGGGGAGTGATGGATGGATTGATGGTCGCTTGAAAGAGTGCAGCCATACGGAGGGGTGTCAATAACTCTATTAGCCTGATCACGTCGCACTGGCCAGCGCTTGCACGCATATGGTCATAAATCCTTCTCTAATGCATAAAAGCAACTTTAAAGTGCCAATGATTCTTTAAAAGGCATTGCGAAAGGCGTCTCCTTGACAAGAGCCATGACGAAATATCCATATGCTCATTTCCATTTCAAAATGATTCTTTGCGCTGGCAAGGACAAAGTGTTAGTCCTCTTAACGGGTATTTTAGATTTATGCTTTGTGCAAAAACACTGGTATTATTATTGTCATCACTGCTATATAAATCATAAGCGAACCAGCATTGAACTAAAGGAGTTTTGTAGACTAAATCCTATAAAAATGCCTTTTAATCCATCAAGCTTGTGAAGTTATTAGCAGCACAACCTGGGATGGAATGAAGTCAGAGATTTCAGAGGAAGGAGGACACCGTCGGATTTACAGACCAGATGGAAGGGTCCTGTCTTCACAGCCTCCCACAATTTCCAGCTTCACCTTCACCTTCTGATTCCTGTGCTCCTCCTAATGATTTCAGATTTTCTCAAAGCTTTGACAGACATTAAAGCAGGATGTGGGTTTGTGGAGGTAGCGGCCCCCCTCTGGTAGCCGGTACACTGATGTCTGGTTGATCTGAGGGACAGGCCGAGGTCTCTGTCATGGATGTCCTCGGTGAGAAAGATCAGGGTAAACAGTGTTAGATTTTTACCTGAATTCAACCTGGCGAATTATACTGAGCTGTTTTAGTTCCTGATGTTCCAAACATATTTACATAATGCTTTATTCGACATAATGACTTGGAGGCAATATCAATAGTTGTGCAACTGTACTCTCTTATCCTCCACACACCAATCAAAGTCAATCTGACTAGTTTTAAAATGGAAATTTTAAATAGGACTGTGGCACACAGAGTCTCATGTCTCAAGTGACTTTAACAGACGGATACAAATCCAGGCAGAGAAAAACCTGTGAAATAGGCTATTAGCACTGATTTTCCATCTTTTTATGAGTTGTGTGCTTTCATTTAGCATCTAAGGGTGGGTAAGAAATGCTTGTTTCATGCTCCCTTACACTTCCTCCTCTGTCTGTCATCGCATCTGATTCCATTTTACTCTTTTATGTCTTGCCAAATTTACCTTTTTCCCTCCACACACCTGTTAACCTCCATCTCTATAGTAGAAGGAAGCACTTTCTGGTGTTTTAGAGACACATACATGATTCTAAAATGAGTTTAGAGAACACTAATGATATCACAGTTGTAGAGGTATCTGAAAACAAGATAGTGTAGTGGCTGTACAACTAAAAAACTTCAATTCCACAGAAGTTTAAAATACCAACTTTTCAAGAGAAGTCTGTCTACATTCTAAACTATGATACACACACAAAAAGACCCACTTAAACTAACCCAGATAATGATTTGAATTCCACCACAAAATATCAACCACAGCTCATAAAAGAAACATCCCAAGAACTCACTTATTTATTTGGCTGGCAATGATAAAACCTTTCCCTGCAATGCAATTAAATGATCCATAAGTGAAACACATGATCAGTTTATACTGTATACTGTAGGTATACACACACACATTTGTGTATGTGTGTGTGTGTAGGCATTATATAAAGTGAGAAATATTTTCAAACTATATACTGTATGCATGTGTGTCTATTTATACATAGTAAATATGCAGAGTACATACAATGTAAAAAAAAACGTTTATTTTGGCTGCAATTAATCATGAATTATCATTTGACAGCACAAATATAAATTTGAATGTTTATTCATTAAGATTTACATACACTAAACCTAACCCTACCCTAAAATAATAAATCAGTATTATAATACCTAGAAGCTATAAAGAGAAAAATGGAGAAGTTGGTAAAATTAATATAACAAGAAAGGTAATTTACTAGTACATCTTAAAATATAAAAAAAAAAAATTGTAGAATTGCATTTTATTTTATATAAAAAAAACATGCACTCACATTTGCACATTTTCGCTTCACAAAGTGAATGTTTTGATAACAGGAGAAGCGTGGCACCAATTAATCACAGCCGGCTCCGCATTACCTAATCAATCACCTCATTAGCAATCACCAATCACTATCTTCCTTCTTACTATGAATAAACCAGTTTTCCTTTCATTTGCATTTCGCTTTCATGCACCCTCCACCTCCCCTTCTCCTCCTAAGTCCACATCTTCCTCTGGGGGGCATGCGGAGATTGAGCCGGACTCGAACCATTAAACCCTGCTTAGGGTTCAAGCCGCTAGGGTTCGGAGTCTGCCGATTCTCCCGGCTCGCTCCTCGGACAGCACGCCAAATTTGCTTTACTCATTCACGCCGAATTTGCTCTATTCTTTTACTAATGAGTAAGCGCGTACTCGTGAAATAGTAATTCATAGACTATATTTGTTTGGATTACTTCTAAGTAACGCTATGTTGTGCTAACAACTAGTCAGTGATATCCACAGTAATTTTACAGCTCTATATCTATCCACATATCAATAACTCCTAAGCAATTACTTTCTGTTTTCAACTCTCCTTAGAAGTTTTAGGAGAAAAAACTGTATAAAATTTATACAAATGAGTACTCCAATAAATTTCCTAAGCTATGAGAGTCCAACGTCAGAGAAATCTAATTTTCATCTGGGTTGAAGATCTAAACCTAAACATCCAGCACCACTTAACACTCTTAACATTTTTCTCCCATCCTAATTTAGTTCCTTTTTATTTCCCAACATCGCATTGACCAGAAGCACCTTTCCAAGAGTAAGTAGAGGTTCACTGATAATACGATTGTCATTGCAGACGTGATTAATTAATCTAAACCTCCAACTCGAATTGCCAATTCGTTAAATACGTACGATTTAGAAGAAATCCTATGAATACGTACCAGTGAGGTTGTACGAATTAGCCACCTCATAAAATATGTACGAATTGCCGTGAGATCAGGTTGAACCCTCTTGTTTAACCCTCTCTGCAAATTGGTGGGGAAATAAAAGATGTTTCAATTCAACTCTCCTCGAGTTGGGATGCCGTCCAACATGAAAAAATAAAAAATCCATATTTCATTTGAGTACTTAAAACGCTGTTGTGCCGACAAGGCTAGATGGAGTCATTAGGCTGAGGCCCCTGGTTCCTCCGTTCTGGAGAGAGAACAGGACAGCTACACACACCAGGGAGGACACAGGGGATCAAGGGCAGGGAAAGCGTGCAAACACAAGCTCAGGGCTGAGTTATCAGTATTGACTGTGCTTCAGGCAGGACACCGGAGGATAGAGGGGGCTGTGTGTGTGGTAGACGTGTTAGCGCAAACCTCTTTATTTTTTCAACACCTGCTGAAGGTCAGTCAGATGCAATGTTGCCAATCACCTGCTGGACACGAGGTTGCAAAACACATCCCACACCACAGCCTCCTTACCCACTGTTAATTGATGCTTGTCACTTCTTAGAGGATGTCAGTCAATGTTAATCAGATTTACTTTCTTTTTTTTAATCAGGTTTTAACGCCTGATGCATTTACAATGTCCTTTGGAGTACCTCTATAGCAGACTGGAATCACGCTGAGAAACCCCGTCATGCCTTTGATTTTTCTGAATACTGTGAACACACACAAAACAAAAAACATTAATTTGTTGAAAGTGACATGTACTTGTTCTCTGTGGACATCACAATGAAACAATCAATATTTAATCGAGGTTTTGTTTTTGTGTAGAATTTGTATTCCATCATTCTGCGTAGCATCAACTGCCGCTACCACTGACATTCTCCTTTCATGCATGCTGAACATATTTAATAAACCTGATCAGAGCTAAAACAGATGATATAGTGCACTGAATGACTTTTTTTGCAAAAAAACTGAGAGATTTCTGTCTGTCAACCAAATCTTTGATGTTTCTTAAAGTTCATTAAGATCATAAAAGAAATCCATATGAATTGAGCGGTTTGATTCAAGTCTTCTGAAGAAACTTATCATCTGTTATATGATGAACAGATTTAATTTAGGCTTTTATTTGCATATGAACACTGATCAAAGCACTTAGACAAAACACAGAAGGTAACTGCAGGCATAATTTTCATTTTGGGTAAACTAACACTTTAAGGCATCCTTCAAAAGTACGATTTTGTTTGTGTTATATTAATAAATAATTGAATCAAGCTGCAAACATGATGCAAGGCTTTTTTTCTCAAAGTCAACTTTCTGAGGCCTAAACTAGCAAATTTTATTTTGTGAAATGTTTTCCTTGGAAATTGTACTTGCGCTATCTTTTTTTTAAATAAATGCCATTTGGTTTGGCATTTTGTTATCAAATGCAAAGACATTTAAACATTGCATGTGTTGTAAGTGGTAAAATGCTTTTTATGTCACTGTGTTTCTAATAACTGAGGGTCATATAATATTCTGGTTGATTTAAGCAAGGACAAAAAGAACCTTACCTTCGTCTGCGGAACTGAGTGTGTGTATCTTGTTGAAACATTGTGTAGTTTCTGAAAATTAATGAATAAATAAATAAGCAACACTTTTTTTTTTAAGTCCACTTTAGACATACCAGTGCCAACTAGCAGAAAATAGAGTATGGTTAGAAGACTGTCTGCTTAATATCTTCTAACATCAGAAACTTTGCAAGTATATGTCAACTTATTCTAACCCTAACCCCAACCTTACAGTATTTGTAGAGATTTGTAGTTGGCATAGTTGGCATAATGCCTAAAGTGGACTTTCAAAATAAATTGTAGACAAAAAAAACTTACATTGCAGGAGAAATGTGAATACGGTAATTTTCAAACA
Organism: Enteromius viviparus; assembly: GCA_032353835.1. Lineage (NCBI taxonomy): Eukaryota > Metazoa > Chordata > Actinopteri > Cypriniformes > Cyprinidae > Enteromius > Enteromius viviparus. The sequence goes on from JAUCNO010002110.1 coordinate 12,844, forward strand.
TGATGTGCAAATGCACAGCCATCTTTTTAACAACAGGCCTGGTTTTGGTTTATCAGTGAGGAGGATCTAGATTTCTCGAAGGGTTCACAGACCTGGTTAATCAGCAGTGAGATCCTGAAGCCATCGGTCAACATGCTGTGCTCTAACTTCCGACAGCAAATGCTTCATGATGATCATAATGGGAACTCTGGCACCAAAACCTATTAGTCTTGGCTAATCAAGTGAAAACTCAGACTATACGGCCTGTGTAATCAACTGTGAGCACATATATTCAGTGGCTGACATACGCATCACTAACTAAATGTGTGAACTAGAAAAAACAACCATTTTGGCTGGTTAGCGTGACCCTGTTAGCCCTAGCTGGTAAAGCCTACACTAGGCTATCTTTTCAAATTGATTGACATTCAGATGAAAGCAGCACAATAGCTAATATTTTACTATAACTGGGAAATCTAACAGATAGCTTTCGCTGACCTCAGGCTAATGATCTAAAAACAGAGCAGAATCTGTGCTGTGGTTAACAGTAGCCAAAGGCTAATTTAGACTGCTACAATGAACACCAACGTATTTGTTTTTGTCTGATCATTGTGGTAACCCTGTTTGTTCAGGCAGTGTAAAAATGAAAACGAAACAGCTTAGAATTAAAAGGTGTGATGCGTCAGGGTTTTTTGATGCACGTGTGAATAAGTAATTCACAAACAGGAAACCATGCAGACATCTTTCACTCTGACTAGGATGTCAACATACAGTATGGCAGTATAAGATTGGAATATTGTAGTTGTACTCCTAAAAACCATTGACTGGATGTTCTCAGAAGATAAGTGCCCTGAAAAACATCAGCTTTGTTCCCTCTGCCATCATCTTTTTATCTGAGAGTCACTTTGAAAAACAAGAACAATTAACTATTAAAACCCATGAGTGTTCGTCATGTTTACATGCTACTGAACGGGTTGGTTTCAGTGGCTCATAGAGTAACAGCGCCACCCAATGGATTGCTACATTACTGCAGCGTGAGCTATGACTGCACGCTAAATAAACCTTCACACACATCCATTACATAAAAATGTCATTAACAGGATTTGATATAACAGTCAACAAAAAGAGCAGCCCACTTTTAAAATGAAGAAATAAAACGAGTTCTGCATGAGTCTTTCATTCTGCTGAGACCTTTGACCACAAGCAAAAGTCTATAGAATAGTGAAGACAATGGGACAGACAAAACCAGACTGTGGAGTCAGAATGATATAAAGGTTATGGAGGAGAGCAGGCACGTGCACACATAGACATAAAAGGGGGCTTGAGCACCTGCCCTGTTTATTCCTGGAGAGAAAGTGCCCTTTTTTCTGGGGTGCT
>JAUCNO010002111.1:0-14182 GCA_032353835.1 Enteromius viviparus
AATTACAGCTAGTACAAAATGCTGCAGCCCGGGTCATATCAAAAACACCTAGTTCTCAACACATAACTCCTGTTCTTTAACATCTGCACTGGCTCCCTGTCAAATACCGTGTAAATTTTAAAATACTACTTTTAACCTACAAAGCACTCAACAACTTGGCACCTTCATATCTTTCCGACCTTCTTGATATTCATATCCCGTCACGTAACCTAAGGTCCACCTCTGCAGTTACACTTCTACTTCCACGGACTCGGACAGTCTCTACGGGGTCACAAGCTTTCGGTTATGCAGCACCTTTTTTATGGAACCATCTTCCTGTTGAAGTCCACAACAGTCCAAGTCTCACAGTTTTTAAATCTCATCTAAAAACCTTTTTGTTTAGACAAGCTTTTATGTAATTCTATGTAGTTTTCTGACTGTCTGTTTTGTTTTTAACCATTGTACTTATATCTTTGACTGTAAGGTGTCCTTGAGTGCCATGAAAGGTGCCATTGAAATAAAATGTATTATTATTATTATTATTATTAAGACAGAGGGTGCACTGGGGTAGCCACTGCGGTGGCTGGTTGAAAACCGGGGGGCCACTGCAGTGGTGGGTTAGGTAGGGGAACTGCTGTGGTGGGGGGGGCTGAATAGTCGGGCCACTGCAGAGGCTGGATTAGGTAGAGGGGCTGCTGCAGTAGCTAGGGGGACAATAGAGGCCACTGTGGTGGCAGGAGAAGGGGAATAAGAACTAACTGCTGCATCTATGGCAGGGAGGTAGTTTGATTGTGCAGGAATAGGTCTGAGATAGGATGTGAGATTCTACTTGACATCATAAAAAAAAAAACCCTACTCTTTCTTTCCCTTTCTAGCCTGCACTTATCTAAACATTGCCTACTATACGGTATTATGAGCACTTCCTAAGTTGCTTTTGCCACTTTAGGACTAATTGCTTGCTGCTTTCCCCACATGTACGTCGCTTTGAATAAAAGCGTCCACTAAAAGAATAAATGTAAATGTAAATAATGAGCATATCATGTAATTATTTCAATAACAATTTGAACGGATTGACAGCCCTAAATCTATTCCTGCCTGGAGAGTCATTGGTAGACTGATATTCACGGTGGTTAAAAAACTCTGAAACACTCACTAGAATGTAGACGCTCTTGCCAGTCCCTGTGGGGCCGACAAAGACAGTGGGCTTCTGATGAGTGATGAGCAGCTTCATGAGAGCAGTGTAGCGTACAGTGTTCTCCGTAGGCACAATTATTTCGTTGAACTGCACATCTTTGGGGATGGGGGGCAAAGTCTTCAGCTCCTCAGTCCACAACTCCCATCTGCCTGGGCCCTGGTTAGAGTATCATTGTTCATGTAAAACCTTTTTTAATGAATAACAATTTGCATAAATCTCATTCTTTTTGTTTTCCTATCCTTCTGTATGTTTTAAACGACAGTGTATTATATTAACACTGCATCGTTTTCAATTCCTCCATCACAACACCCTTTGAATTTCTTCTTGGTGCACTCTTTGTAGATGCCTTACAAACACCACAAAAGAATTATGGGTTTGTTCATAGTCCTGTCTGTTCAGGAAAAAAGGCTTTTATCTACTAATGTAAGCAATGGATAATCCATTTCTTCTCTAATAAATGACACTTTCAGCATTTAATGAGGCATGAAATTGGCAAATTAGTCCAGGTTATGCCTGAAGTTTTATTACACAGAGATAAAGCTTGTGATTTACAACAAATAATAAGACAGATTACCTCATTCAGTATGAGGAGGGTGGGCTTCCTGGGCAAAGAGTGAATTTGCCTTTTAGGATTTCAGGATGAAAAATGCAAATAATAAAATTCACATGCCTTAAGCTCCAGGAATTAAGTGGTTGATTTTACACTTTGGATGTATTCTAAATATAGAGCTAGCCAAGATGGCATTTTAATACCAAACCAGACTGGATATTAGAATTGCACAATTGCTTTCTAGAAAGCCAAATAGGAAAAACATCTTTTAGAAGCAGCAGGAAAGTGGAGATACATCAATTCAATACATATACTATAGATACAAGATTTTATAATATTTAGTTTGGAATATATTATTACATATAAGCAGTGTATTGTGTAAAATAACACATAAATTGGCTTTCACTTAAAATGTATGTGAACTGATAAGAGAAAGCGTATATTTGATGTCCCATAATTTATTACTACATTTTGTCTATGTAAATACAACAATTAACCATGCTTTATTCTAAACGGTCTTTTGAAATAATATAAGGACTGGAAAAATATGAATGTACAGTAATTATTCAACCGAATGTTATTTAGATGTATGCATGAATAGATTTAGATGGAGTACAGCCTTTCACATAACAGGGCATCAACTTTTAAAAAGTATTTTATGTCAGCTACCTAATTACTCTACAAAAAATAGTACAGGAAAAAAAAACTTCCCAAAAAAACCAATCTGTTTCTTTCTACATATCCGCCCAAGTGTGTTGAAGAAATGCCCTGACCTCTTTGAGGAAGCGGTATTCATAGAGCGTGCCCTCAGTGGGTAAAGGCACAGTCAGCTGCTTGGCGGGAGTCTCCACATGCTCTAGGATTCCATGGCGGGTGCGCATCTCTTCACTAAGGCCACCTTCCAGCATCTCCCTCACCAAACCATCAAACTTTACCCTTCCTGCTTCAGTGCAGCTGGCTCCGACTGACCACACAAGGCAAAAAACAAAGATGCCCTACACAGAAAGAAACAAATACAATGTTTTCATAGAGAAGCTAGTGTACTTTGTTTTGAATAACAAACATCTCAGTAAGATCTTAATGTTGACCTCTGATGAGCCCATTTTATGTATCATACATTGAGTTTTTAATACATTTTTATAAATCATTACTTCTTCCATTGTGGTTTTTAATCCCTACGACCCACTGCTGACCTTCCCAGAGCTACTAATTCAATCAATTATTCAAAAATATTCCTTTACAAACTCAATTGCACCTTTAGATCAATCTGCTGCAGCAATGACAATCTATAAAAACACAGCCACCATTGATTTGGGAGAAAACGCTTTGTGCTCTTTTGGTGTAAAAAAAAAAAAAAAAGCTTTAAGAATGTGTGCAATACTCTGATGACCAACTAGGAGGAAGCAAATAAAGTCATTCCTATCTGGGAGGAGGGAGACTTTCCAAGCATTGATCCTGTACCGGCTAATCAATGAGACTCTCCGTCTAGATTGGCAGTTTTTGATCTACTGATATGATCTCCGTCTCAGCGGAGCAGGTGGAGAAAGATTATTAACTTTAGAGGAGAAATGCAGACGGTATTGACAGACTTCAGACAGCACAAAAAGTTGCCCTTGGCTGAAGAGATGGCCTTTCAGGCTACTAAAGCTAAGATTAATAGAAGAAACAATTAATATGAAAAATTTGCAGGGGACCACACAAACTGGAAAAAAACGTACATGCTTGTAAGGACTAAGTAATAAGCAAGCTACATTTCAATTCATTAGCCGTGAGATGAAATTGAAATGAAAAGATAAGAATGAACACTACAATATATACAGCATACAGCATTTCTCCTCTGTATTTACAACTTTCTACTCTCTCCCTTTGGGTTTAAACAATTAATACATATTAAAACCCCAGCAAATACTAATTTCTCACAATTAGATTTTGACATTTTCTGATGAAAATATGAGTGCTGCCTATGCAAAACACACTTTTATGATGCAAAGTGATGTGCATGTTTGCTAGGACATTGCTACTACGTGTTTGCGAAGACATTTTTGCTTGGTTGTTAGAGAACTGCCTCAATGCAGGCTCAGCAGAATTGTGGATTGATTTCTGCTACACAGGGAAAGCTGCAAGCGTTGAGTGTCCAACATTCCACAATTCATCTTTTTTTTTACTTTTTATCTCCTTACCTCAAGCCAGGAGCACACATCTCTTTCGCTCATCCCCTTTATCTGGCTCTCCTCTCTGAACTCATCCATCATGCAGTCCATCAGATTCATCAGAGACCTCACCAGGCTCGTGTTGGACGTAGGAGATAATTCCTGAATGCCCACACAAAACACACTCCATTAGTCCAGACCAAGAACCCATGGCTAGATGATTAGTGGTACTGTATGCCACTATATTGAGCAAAACAGTCTCAAAGGCATGCAAGAAATGCTGTTATTTTGGTTAGCACAGTAAAAAATGACAAACAAGGTTGTGAAGAAAGGTGGCTGTAAATGAGTGGAAGAAAGTGCTACACTGTCTGACAAAAACTGTATGAATCTAAGTGCACTAAGCACTAAGAGACAAAACAGGACTGACAGGAAAAGTAGCATTTAAAAAAGAAAGCACATAATTAGTGCTTTATCCCATTCTGAGCACAATGCAAGTGTGCAAGCACAAAAGAACCCCTAATTGCAGAAGCATGGAATTATTAGGAAAGTAAATGCTGTATGTAATGTCTTTCATTAATTGAGACTATGGAAGAATTTCTTGTTCCTTCCAGAGTAATAATGTCACATAAAAAAAAGTGGGTGCCTTTTAGTAGTATTGCTGAATTTTCTAAAAATAAACTGTTTTTCTTGCTTTACCTAAAGTTTAGTAAGACCAGGACAAAAACAGGGAGGAAACAGTACATATTCAGCCAGTTTGAAGACAAAACAATATTAATAAGAGATGATCTACAGACATCATCACAAAATAGACCACAGGGCTACCAGTAATAAGGACCCAATGCAAAGTTGTAGGGTCTTGTATCATCCTAAAAGGGTTTATTTTGAGTTTAAGAGAATAGGGAACTGGTTGAAATAGTTTGTTAATGCTTTGCATGGGAAGAATAAAATGTATGAATTTGCAATTTAATATCAGTTCAATTAATGATGCCTTTTAAATCTGTAGCATTCCCTCATTATCTGCAGCACAGTTACAGCTGTACCTTAGTGCCTTTGCGAATGAGCTGAAGACACGCTGGCAGCATGCGGTCAAAGAGGCCAGTGATGAGGTCTTTGTGCATGGAGCTCAGAGCAGACGGCAAAGTGTTGAGCCAAGACAACATCAGAGGCCGCCATCCCAACATGTGGGGCTCCATGTAGATCATACCACAGCGAGATACCTGCACAGAAAGCAGTAACGTCCCAGCTTGATAAACAAACAGATGCATTACTGTTTACAATTTTAAGGTCAGCAAGATTTTGGAGTTGAAGGCTCTTATAATAAATAAGGCTACATTTATTTGATAAAATCAATTTATAAAAATAACATACTATGAATTTGAAAAAGAAAAAAGGTTGGTTGTTTTGTTTTTAGATATTTTCAGCAGCCATTACCCCAGTCTTCAGTGTCCCGTCCCTTCGGAAATGCATATTATTATATTTGTTCAAAACAATTATGCTGCTTAATATTTTTGTGGGAACTGTTATACATTTTTGTTTTTAGATTTCGTAACATCAAGAAGCAATCAAACAGCACACCAAGGTAGTCCTTTCTAAATGATGTGGACACACAACTCCAAAGGGTACCAAACTTTTCATATATTTCTTAGCCATCTGGAATGGTGCATAGTTTAAAAAAAAAAATTGCCTTTTTCAATCTGGACGGCAGCTGCACTGGGTTATTCATAAAGATAAAGGTCTTCTGTGCTTAATGATTTGATGAATAGCACATCATCAAGGTTACGTGATGGAAACAGCTGTCGGTGAGCAGCTCCCACGAAAGGCCCATGTGAATGGTAGAGGTGTAAGTGAATTGCAAACTGGGCGCTTATGCACAGGTGTTAAGCCGGAGGAGACATCTGGGGCTAGCATGACCTCGAGAGCATGTTAGCTTGTTCAACTGAATTCTCATTGAACTTTGGTCTAGTTTGCAGCAGGCCATATGAGTCAAGCATTAATATATAAAAAGAAGGGGGGGAAGACAGAAATTGCGTGAGACAGATATGGGCCAAAGGGAGGTGGTTAATGTTTTAGCCAGGCCTCTTTCGTTTTCTGTCAAAACGAGACAAGATATTCACAAATTTGATCTCTCACAAAGTCTTACTCTTTCCCTCTAGCTCTGTCTCCGGCATCTACTTTGATCTGATCTGGTGACAGTCGCAAAGACCAAAAGAAAAAAAAAGAAAAAAAACACTAAGACATTCACATACACACTTTGATATTTTCACACTCTTTCCTTCTCCATAACATGCTTGTTTAATCTCTGTCATCATCACCCATTCCTTTGAATCAGAGCCTTCTGCCCACACTGGGCCAGAAAAAGCTGGGATCCACAACTATAAGAGCATTTCCTCAGGCTGGGATGTGTGAGGCAGAAGCTCTGTCAGATACAAAGCCATCTTAGGAGAAGACGCTGAGATAAACAAAGGGAGGAAATTGCGTGGGTGTTTCTGAAAGAAAGAAATCCAGTAGCGACATGCCATTATGCCATTCTTGAGTAGGCTGTGAGAGAGGGTGTGGGTGGGTTATTGCCAGTGAATTGGTAAGTCCTCTTTTGACAGGAATGACTGAATGACAACAATAATCTCATTTGATGGTCTACTTTCCTTTTTTCAACCCAAAATATCAAAGGCAGCTTCAGAGATGTCTCGATAAAGTTATAACAAAACGCACTGGGAAATGTGAGGATATATTTTCATCAAATTTCATCATTTTTATACTGTATTGTACTTAAAAGAAATAAAATATGCACTGTAGGTTTGCCTTTGTAGGTGGAATATTTTAATGGCACATATTATTGAAATATATTGCAAATGTCTGCTGAAGCGATCCTAAAGTTAGAAACAAGTGGGTGATTTTTTTTTTTAAATAATATTTGTGATCCTTACAGTCTTTCCATCTTACTTGTACTTTCACAGTAATGTCATATCATGTAAAAGGAGGCATTGCAAAGATGCTTTTATAAAGGTTGAGGCTGTTATGGACTAAATTGGACAAAAGAATATTTTCTGCCCATGTGTGAGCCTCAGAGCAAAGTTAGAAATGAAAATGATCTCTTTGGTATATCAATAAAAATTTATTTTACTATAACCATATTGTTTTTGGAATAAAGTAATTGAACTGTAATCTGTAATAAACTGTGTGTTTTAGATTTTGTATTTACTATTAATTGGCATATGTTAACTTTAATTTTTTACATAACGTAACATTGTAACATATCATATCTCGACAGCTGCGAAAAAGGAATTCTATCTAAAGGAATTCAGCAAGTTCAGCGGGCCATGAATCCTGCTGAACCAAGCTATTATCTTACCGTGGCTGGTGAAGCCACCTCCAGGTCCATGGGCTCAAAGATAAGGCTCATCTGTGGCGACATCTGGATGATCTCTCCACTCATGAGACAAAGCTTTTTGTTGTCGTCCAGTACAGTGTTCATGTTCTCAATCCACACTGCATCCACAGGCCCATCAAATATCAGCCACTTTCTATCAGGACTCTGGTGGGGAGGCAGCAGACACTTCACTTCAGACTCAAATTTAACAATCCAACTTCAACTTTGCTGTGAGTGCTGTGGTTTTGTCTCAATAAAATAGGTATAACTGCAGAATATCTTAATTATTATTTGGAAAATTAGAGCTGACTGAAATCTTATCTTAAAAGTTGGATGTTAGAAATGAATACTATAACAATAATTATACTAAAATTTCAAAAATGTCACATTTAAACATAAAATGCTTGATTTTTTTAACCTCTTTCTACCAATAGTTTTTCCTGCTAATACAACCTCAATTTTGTAACATCATAGCCTCCAGCAAAAATAGCAACAACTAAATATGAAACTAAGTGTGAAACACCGGTCTGCTCTTATTATGTTCCTTTTTACTCCGTAAGTACAGCTATTAGATATACTGTAGGTTTTCTGCCCACCTTCTTGCTGTGCCGAAGACAATGCTCTACCGTGTCTTTTGCCATCAACTCTTTTAATGTAAACATTTCTACTGTGAGGCTGGTGAAAAAAAACTTCAAACTGTGATACTTTGGAAATGAGGGTAGGACTGCACTCTAAATAACATCAAAGTCAGTGGGTAAAAGATGACACAGATTTAGGCTTAGTGTTACCATGGTGAAGAAAAAATAACAGATGCAGATTTCAAGCAGACAGCCCTACCATATGTGAATATTCTTTGTTTTGTAATGGTTTTAGATTGAAGGCAGTGCATTTAATGTTATTGCTGGAGCTAGTAGTGAATTAAACAAATGTATGGCTGAACAGATGAGCATAGAGAAGTAAATAGTAGAACTGATGCATAGAAGAAGGGAGGGATGCATGGAGTGATAAATGTATGGATTGATTAAAGAAGGAGGGATGATGGTATAGATGAATAGATGGATGGATGAAGGGAGGGAGAGATGAATCAATGGATGAATGGTTGGATGGATGGATAGATGAATGGATATAGATGGATATAGTGTGAATAAAAGGACAAATAGGATGATTGTAATTGTAAATGTACCTGGGAAGTGGCGAACGCTCTATAGCTGACAGCCAAGATGCCATCTGACCACTCATGGGACACAGGATCAAACTGTCCATACAGCTGGCCCATAGTGATAGACTTTGGGTTGATAACAGTGATCTGAACCCTGTTCTCCTCCATCAGTCTCTGCATTCAAATCAGGTTACATTTGATTGATTTTATAACACAACACTTCCACAACTTTTTGCAGCAATGTTTCCAATTGCATCATATTTGTATGTATAGGAATGTGCTTCACTGCAGTGATTTATAGCCGTACCATTACTAAATGTGTTGTCTGTTCTCTGAAAACATAAGAAATCACATTTCCTTTCTATAAAAACATTTCACTGACTTTTAAGTGTTCTATTATGCAAAAAGAGCAGTTTGTATTGTGGTATTGTGATACAAATTCGCATCCAGTTGGAACTGCTTGAGGAATGTGGGTGTCTTTGAGACTTTGGGAGTTCACATCCTCTGGGTACAAGAAAAAAGTACTCGAAAACAGTCAATAAGTAGGATAAAAGAACAGAAGTTTGAATCTTATGTAACAGACATACAATGGTAAATGCAGAACGTTCTACTCCCACTGTGACGTTTTGAGCAAAGCTAGTTTTATACACAGTTGTCCATTTACTGCACCTTCTCACAGATGTCATGCAGGGCTGCGGCAAGCACGCGGTAGGCAGATGTCTTCCCACCGTAGGGTTCACCCACTATCATAAAGCCGTGACGCACAATCATCATTTCATAGATCTGCAGGATCTTCTCAGCAAAGAAGTCAGTGACCTGCAGGTTCATCTTAGCGCTGTTTTCATTAATAGCCTCAAGCAATATGCTGTAGTCTGGTTTTGGAAGCTTGATTCCAGGGAACAGATCTGAAGTAATGCCCTGGACACATTCACAATGACAGAGAAGTTAGTGAATGTTAATTGGAGAATTATACATACATTTCAATCACTGGATGTTCAGAATAAATTGATACAGATCTTGTACCTCAAACAATGGAAGGTCATGAGCCAGAAATTTCGGGAGGTTGACATCAATAATAGATCTCAGCAACAGAATATCCTCATTCTCCTCTGGAAACTTTAACTGTGACATGTTAAACACAGGGAGAGAAAGAGGTTTGACACTCAATAAAAGATTTGCTTGTGCTGTCACTTTTCCAGGGTCTCCAGGGAGAGAGTGGCATTCAGCCACATTGTCTTTGCTCATTCTTTACCATCACAGTCATTTGCAACTCAGACCTGAGGGGTTTAAAGCATGCCTTTGTCTCCAGAAGTAATTTCAAGATGGCAAAAGAGGACAGTCTCGGGTGTGATGGTGCAAAGATTGCTGTGAAAACAACACAGGCGTATTCATTTCTGAGAACAGTAGAGATGACACAAGAAGGTACTATTCAAATTTGGCAAAACGAGAAACGCGAGTGGGAGCCACCAAGGTCAGGTTTTTCCTCTGCCTATTTCAGCTCTGTGAGATTTGGTTTTATGGCTTTAATATTTCAGGCTCCTTATTGTCACAATATAAACACATTAGGAAGAGTAGTGTACGCATTTCAGTAAAATACAAGTTATCTTTCATTTCTTGAGTGCTGGTCCTGATTTATTCAATATTTAGTTATTTAGGGCAATGATTAGATTCAATAAATAAACTCGCTACCTAATTCATGTAATAGCAACATTTTAAAGTTTCATATGATGAAAAATCGAATTTCACAAAAATCTACTTAAATCAAGAGTACACTTCCTTCAAAATGATAAAAGGTATACAGTAAGTACTATGGGTGCTACTTGGTATTTTAAAACTATGCCCACCTAAAAAAAATGAGGAAACAAGGACAAAATAAATACTGTACTTTAATTCATAATTCACTACAAATGCCGCTCTGGATATATTATGATGAATCTCAAGACATGGATCGCCATTGACTGTCTGTCCCATGGATGATCTCGCCAGTGCCACTCCTGACTCAGAGCCCAGTCCACCATCTCCCCGCTGCGCATAGCCTGAACCCGAGCCCACGGATGATAAAGAGTAATCGCCAGTAGTAGCAACAGAGCTGAGGATTGCCTCAAACGTTGGACCAGGTGCGAGAGCCGGCAAATGAGCTTGCCATGGTAAGCACAAGTAAGCACATTCCTTCTTGATCCCCGTCTCCGTATCGGTCCGCTTTGGCCCTCGTGCTGGCCTGGCCCATCAGATCTTTGTCTCCGCCTCAGGCTCCTCCTCCACATGCTCCGTCGCCATTGGTCGGCCACCTGAAGTTGGCAGCCACCCCTCCCTCCGTCGGCTCCTCCGTAGGACACCATCATGGCTGTGCTCTGGGTTCCGTCTGATTCCTCCTGCTCCAAACTCCTCCTGTCTCCTCCCTGACTCCTTCCTCTGTCATCATCACCCTGGACTCTCTATTCTGTCGTGCTCCTCTTGGCCACCTCCTGAGCCTTCTCCAGTACGGTGGCCGAGAGAGCTCAGCGTGCTGCAATTTTCGCAAAACACATGCAAACAGAAAAAAACACATACAGATAGGTTCGTCACTTTTTGAGGTCCCCCTAAAACATTTCAGTTGTGGTCCATGCTGTTTGCAGCGCGTTTCTGTGTTTGGTTGCGTTGTGAGAATTTGCAGTTTGCATGTGTTTTTTTATCTGTTTGCATGTGTTTTCTTAAGTTTGCACTGTGTTGAGCTCTCTCTGCCACCTTACTCCAGAGTCGCAAAGATGTGGCTTCCGGAAAGGGGGTGAACTGTCACGCCCCTTGACTGTTTGTTATGGTTTTCATTGCCCATGTGCTCTGACTGTGTGTTTCGGTAATTGTGTGATTTATGTTCAGGTGTGCTCATTAACCTTCATTGTCTTCTCTTTATAAGTTTTCCTCAGTCCTGTGTTTCGTGTCAAGGTTACTTTATGTGTGTTTGAGAAACTACACAAATACAATAATATTGTAAATCCAGCATTAGCAACATAGCTGACACCTTAACATAGTAGGTGGCAGTAATGCCCTTTAAAGCTGGTTGCCACGGGTTAGAAAACAGACAACAAGAAGACACAGCGTGTTGCTACTACTTCTGCACAAAATAATATCAGAGATGACAGACAAAAACAAGAAACTCTACCCACACTGAAAAAGTTAGCTTGAGTGTGAAAAAAAAGATAGTTACATACACTCCAGTCTGCAGGAAGTACCAGTCTGGGTATGCTTTTTTGTAACGATTTTGTATTGTTTTGTTTTATTTTATTTATTTTTTAGTGAATACAGACATTTCATTATTTAATTTTCTATGCATACTGCAGTAGTATTGCGTTTGCAAATTATTTTGTTGATGAGAACAGTAGAATGAAAATGATGTAAATTGAACCTGTCACAATACAATGAATGCTTTACATTGAGGCTGTTATTAGAGGATGCTGCTATTAATAAAGGAAAAGCGATAATCAGTATACCCAAGTGTCTCTTGCACACCCAAACTGAGCCTACTTTTTGATTCTACAGCATTCGAGGGAGGGTTGAAAGTAGATGCAGCTCTAGAAATATTCTAGTCCTCAAGAATCCTATATGTATATATTCTTTATAATACATTTATTTATGTAGTTAAATTTTACTAAACATTTTTTATAATTTAAAGATTATAATACAACAAAAAGTTGTGCTGCCTAATATTTTACTCTTTAATGATTAGAAAGTTTAAGAAGAAGCTTTTATTTGAAAAATAAAAGTCTTTGCTGAATAAATACAAATTTCTTTCAAAAGTGCATTAATGCAGCCATTTGACTAGAAGAAAAAGTCTCCCTGTTTACTAACAATTATTAGGATATGAAAACATTAAACACTAAAATACTTCGTTGAATAACGTTAGTTTGGACAGTATCTGTTGGCATCTTTCTTATTTGCACCCACAAGATGCCAAACTATTGCCATGGTTACTATGTCAACCACTGTGAGTTGAGGATAGCAGAAGTGACTCTTTTATTCTGCACAGACACAGAACAATAGGATTCACTCCTCCAAATAAATGCTGCTCCCACTCCTAAAACTTTGCAGGGATTGAGTGGCCTGTCTGACTCTGACAGGAGACATGGCTTTTATTTAGATTGTGAAGAATTATTAGAATACCAGAGTTAATAGAAAAACAGCATTCATCTTGCTGGAGGCACATTGTGTGCACTGTAGTTGTTTCTTTGACCTGTCTTCTCTGATGGCCTGTGGCTGTACCGCTGTTCTCAGTGTCGATAAATGACAGCTGTATAAAAATATTCCAATGTGTATACTAAATATGCTTTTAGGGAAAATCAGTACAACAGTAATAAATCAAAGATCAAGGAATGAGCTCAGGTAGGGCCACCTATGACCATGAAAATCAATGTGTTCTAACCTTGCTTCAGGGCATCTCCTTATAATGAAATAAGCATACTCTATGGTGCTCTGTACACAATAGCAATAAAATGGAATTATTGTATAGCATATGACAACTACAGGTTTGTATTAACATTTCAATTTGAAAAGTGTGGTGTCTGAAAGCATGCTCCTTTTTACCCATTAGAATTGACAAAGAGAGAGAGAGAGGTGTACTGATTGGAGACCATAACTCTTTAAGGTCACAGGTTATAAGCAAAGTTCTCAGTTTCAATAGTTTGTGTTTTTTCACAGATCTGCAATTCTCCAGACTGCTGAATTGAGTGTGAACACTATTTATATTCAATGTCAGATTCATTTGGCTTTGATCCACAAGCGAAAAGTGGCGAGAGGGAGAAAGGAGAAGGAGTGTGCAATGGGAATTGAGATGAAGTGGAAATGTTTCACTCCTCTGACCCTTGGTAACTCTGTGCTGATAACAGTGGCAGGCGAAGAGGAACTGAGCCAATTGCAGTTGGGAGTCATTCAGAATTGCTTTAACAAGTTTATGAAGCGCTCAGAAACAGTGGCTCAGCAGAAGCAGCGGGAGCCAAAACATTGAGCTACTAAATGAAATGAGATGTTAAATCAAAACAACAAAGGCCTTCACATTCACAGACAAAATGAAATGTGATTCTTCAAAAAACATCATTATACACTGCTCAAAAAAAATAAAGGGAACACTAAAATAACTTACTTACTTAAATACTTTGTTCTTTACATAGTTGAATGTGTGGACAACAAAATAAATCACACAAAAATTATCAATGAAAATCTAATTTATTAACCCATGGAGGTCTGGATTTGAAGTCACACTCAAAATTGAAGTGGAAAAAACACTACAGGCTAATGTAACTTTGATGTAACATCCTCAAAAACCAGTCAAAATGAGGCTCAGTAGTGTGTGTGGCCTCTACGTGCCTGTATGACCTCCCTACAACACCTGGGCATGCTCCTGATGAGATGCTCCGGATGGTCTCCTAAAGCCGAGTTCAGACTGCACGATTTTAGCCCTGATTTTGACTCGCCGATAGGTTTTGAGAAATCGCCGACAAATGCCTGAAATCACAGGCAAATCGGTGCTCCTGCACACAAGTGACAATCACACAGTGTGAACTATCAATGAAACGATCTGAGAAAATCGCAGACATGTCACCGACACCTGTAAGATGTTTGGCATGCTAAATATCTGGACCTGTCGGCGATTCAAAATCATGCCGTGTGAAATGTGTTCTGACTGAATAACATCAGCGATTACTTACAGCCAATGATAGAGCCACATCCAGAGTAAGTTGGGGGAGGAGTTAAGAAGGTATAGAAGGTAATTATCTTCGTCCATAATCTTTTTTTCGTTGCAAATGAGCGC
>JAUCNO010002112.1:0-14162 GCA_032353835.1 Enteromius viviparus
TAGTGTGTTTTTGCTCAACTAATGCTTAATTGTGAACAAATTAACCATTAATTAATGCTTAACTAATGCATTATTCCGACTCCCTATTCTGAAGTGTTACCTAATTTATTTTGCTTGTTAATGATTAGTTTGTGCAATAAATAGCTATGACTGCATTTGCCTGTGTGTGTGTTTATATTGTTCAGAGGTGGGTAGGTTTAGGGTAGAGGGGTGGGGTCTGGTTAGGTTAAAAAAATAATATAATACATTTATATACGCACTGAAACTATTACAGTAAGCCAAACAATCGAAAACAACTGAGAACCCTTCGCATCGAAAAGTGAGGTAAAAGGGGTACCCTGAGCTTCAAAAAGTGATGCAAAAGAGTCTTGACCAAGCGTCAAAATGTGAGGAGTTGAGACTGTGTTGGTAGGATAGACCAATAGGCTATCATACAGTTCAATGTACTCATCCAACCTCCGAACCACACAGCAGATTTATTCTGAATTAATCTGTTCCCCCCCTTTACATATTCGTCTTGTTTTTATTAGTTGATGAAAAAGTACTATATTTTTGTCATAGTTTTTGTCATGTAAAATTACTTTTCATTATCATCTCATTTTCATTAGTGAAAAAAATGTTGTTGATGAATATATGACACAAATTATTCGTCAATGAAATTAACACTGGACTAAAGTTTTAAAACCAAAGAGTTATTCTTAATAAAAGTAATGTCTTGTCCACACCCTCGTAAAACAACTTTTTTAAACAGGCCTCCACTTTTCTCCGTCACAGAGTGGGTTTATTTTCAAACACCACCCTAATGTTTCCACAAAGAAAGAAGGCGGAGCTATTATTCTGTCTGTAGTATCTCAATCACGAATGCAGACATGGTGTTATGTTTACGAGGCGTGATGCAACACCACGTGTAAAAAGACAAAACTAAGTCATGATCATCAGTAATTATGTCTCCATTGCTTTGTAATGTGTTTTATTGTTTTGGTGTCGTAGCGCCGGGACGCAGCATCATGTTATGGTAAGGGGCGGAGCATTTCCATCAGATGCTCCAATCACAGTGCACTGGATAGCTGGCCAATCAGAGCACACCTCACTTAGAATGATGAGCTTTGTACAAATCGACCCGTTTTAGGAGGCGGGGCTTAGAGGAGAAACAATAATGTACAGTATGTGGAAAATAATGTGTTTTGTTTTTTACTTAAACTGCATTACATTACACCAAATACACAACATAATGTTCTTTTTAGCAACCCAATCATATGACCCCTTTAAAGTGAGATGCTTATTATTTGGATTTTGGAAGAAATATGGAAAATGTTCATGGTTTCATGAGATCCACTCACACACAGACGACAGCAGGACAGGTGAAGGGTGACGGGGAAGAACAAAACACATGTGTGAGTGTGAAGACGTGAGGCTTCAGCGAGGTGGAGCGCCATCCATGGAAGTACAGCAGGTGACAGTGAGAAACAAACCAAAGACTCTGAAAGCATTCGTGTTAAACTGTAAGAAAACCTGAAGTGATCTGCAACCAAGAATACACTACAAGAACCGTGTGTTTCCTACAGAGATCTGTGTCAGGAGCCAAATCAAACACAGGACAGTGATGAAGTCATGCAGAGGTGTGTGTGTGTGTGTGTGATGGAGACAGGAGGCGGGCGGATACGTTACCACAGGAGGCTTATTCCCCGACTCCTTCAAACAAAATGCGATGGCATGCTGGGTGCAGTATGGCAGAGAGAGCACACGGGTAAATGCCCAGGGGTCGTCGCTACGGCAACCAGATTCACACACAGTCACATGACAAACAGAAGTAACAGGGGGCGGAGACATTGCTGGATCCCCACCCCCTGATTCCTATTGGCTGGACCGATATCAGCGCACATGTCATTCAACGGAAGAGGTCAAGGGTACAATGTGTGTTCTGAGACAAAGGAGAAAGGCCAAATATTGGTAAATATACACAAACGTTCAAACGTTTGAGGTAAGTAGTATTTTTAAAAGAAACGGACACAAAGATGCATTCAATTGTGAAGGCAATGTTTCAAATAAATGCTGTTCTTTTGAACTTTCTAATTCCTCTGTGAAGCCCGAAACATTAAATGAATCATGATTTTCACAGAAATACTGAGCAGCACGGCTGTGTTCAGCACTGATGATCATCAGAAGTGTGTGTTGAGCAGGAAATCAGGAGATTATTATGATTTCTGAAGATCATGAGACACTGAAGATTGGAGTTATTCAAATAGAAACCCATTATTAAAAAAACAAACCAAAAAAACAGTTTTTTAATGTACTTTCTAAACATCCCAAAACCATACCAACGCCTATTAAAACACATCAATCAATCAGACTAGGCAGTTCTTTCAGGACACTCGTGATCAGTGTCATACACGATCACATATTCAGTGAGGATCACGAGAAGCCTGATGTGTGTGTGTTACTAGAGCTGTAATACTCACTGGGACCAGCTTCCAGTACCAGCGCTGTGGGCACTGAGAGGAGAGAGATGAGCGTTAGTGTCAGTAACACAGCACGTGTGTGTGTGTGTGTGTGTGTTCACTCACAGACGGCTGAGCCGGCTGAAGGTCCGTGCAGGGGTTTGACTTCGGATTATCCTCAACATTATCGCTTTCTCGCAACTTCTGATTCACCTGCGCCAGAAATAAAACTCAAGACTTCAAGATCCTGCAGTCCATCACATCCAGATCTGAACTAGAGCAGCTCCTTCTGAACCTCATGTTAGTTTACTGCGTTCACACTGCAGTTTAATCCGGTTTCACTCCACTTCTTTATCAGATGAGAATATAATGAAATAATGCTGAATAATGACACTGTTGTGCTGCACACATTTCCACTTGTCTTGTATTTGATGGTGTCTGCATTGATTCTGTTATTTTCCTGTTGAAGCTGCTTTGAAAGAAACGGGCGTGGCGGTTCTGTTGTGATCTAGATCTGGTTCTGACTGAGCACTGAATGCCAAAACTGACCAGTTTAGAATATTTCAGGGAAACATATACGTATTATTAACCTTGTTGATCCAGAAGAGCAGTGAGTTCTCCCAGCTCCTGTTGGACCCGAACTGATCCGTCTCCTTAGTCATCTTAACCTGACCCACGGTTTCCATAGCACTCAGTGACATCAGCGAATCGATCACGGCCAGATGGGCCCCCTGTAACCAATCAGAGAAGAGAGAGACGGTTGTCAGCCAATCAGGTGTCATGCAGCGGTGCAGTGAGTCTGTGCGTGGCCCACTCACCATGTTAATGGGCTTCTGGCTGAGCTGCGTCTCCTCGATGGGCTTCTGCTGGTCCGTGTGCAGCGGGACCAGGTCATAGCGGCTGAGGAGCTGCAGCAGAGAGCCCAGGTCTCTAGGTGGCGCTGTGACGCCGGACAGAGCGCTAGAGGAAAACACTCTGCAGTACAGATCTCCGGACAGCAGGAGGCGCTCTAGAGCGGGACAGACGCCTCCATCCTCCTTCACAGAAACAGTCTCTACAGACACAGATCAGTGGAGCGAGCACACAGTTAAACTGATAAACTAACCCCCGGATTCACAGACAAGGCCTAAGCCTGGTCCTAGACTAAATGTAAGTTTGAGCTGTTTAAACTTGCACTAACTGACCTAAAACATGACAGTGGGCTTTGTTTTGTCTTAAGATGCACACAAGTAATGCTTTTTTCAAAGGCATGTTTATAAAAATGACTTGAACTATGACCTAATCTTGATTTAGGCTAAGCCCTGTTTGTGAACCCGGGTCTAAATGTTTACGGTTAGTTTAACATTAAGACTTCTATTCATCACTCGCTACGCTATTTTTATGCACATTTTGAAGTATCGCATGAGAAAAGAGTTATGGAAATGACAATTTGTTTTTACGTGACCTTCCAGTTTTGCGCGCGAGTGACTCTGTTACTTTGTATTTCACAAAACACTGCGTTTCAACACAACACAGAGAAGACAATAAAGCCTGACTGTGATGTGACTGAGAGAGAGGCTTCGTGATGTGTTTCTCTCAGTCACGCAAACCCATCACACACACACACACACACACACACACACTCACAGTGACCCACATCCAGAGTCTTAGCTCAGAGCAGCTCTGAGAAAGACCCCAGCGCTCACACACACACACACACACTCCTGTGTACATACGTGTGTGTGTGTGTTTGGTGAACTACTACTAACATCACTAGAGCTGAATGAAGAGTCTTCTTCAGTTCTCTTGACCTACATCTGAATCCCTACACACACACACACACACACACACACTCATGCTCTTGCTGCAGATTCACCTTCAATAACTGACAGATTTGGACAGAAGATGTATTTCTGGGTCACTGTGTGAAAATCATTATCTGAAGATAAAGGCTGACAGGTGATCAGAACACTCCTGAAGGGGTCACCTGTGATAACGACAGAGAGATGTGAAAGACTGACCGCTCTAGATACAATTCAGAGCTACATATAACATGTATTATAGAGATATTGAGATTTATCCATACATATATATGAGCGATTCACAGAATGAGTGCCAGCTCTGTCCCCAGAAACAAATACACATGAAGAGCATGTAGTCCTTCTCATGATATTATATGTGTTTGCTAATTTTGTCCTTAAATCTCAATCCAGATCTGTAGTTTGAATCTGAATATATCATCTTTCACTGATGTCTGGTTTGTTAGGAGAGGACGATACCTGAGATACAACGATTAGAAAATCTGGAATCTGAGGGTGTAAATATATTTAAATATTGAGAAAATCTTAAAAAAAAAATAGGTTTTGATATATTTACAGTAGAAACACTTACATTCTAATGTTATTTTGGTCATAAGAGGAAAAGTGCTGATTCTGAATCATGTATTGTTGTGTGTTTGTGTTCTGATGACGTCACACGCAGTATCTGTGTAACCCTGTTACTTCATTCATTAATCCATGCTCATCTTCATTTGAAAGTACCTGTTCTTCTCTATATTTTGGTCTTTCTGTCCACATTTAGACAATGTGTTTGCTCTGAGAAAACACACGGTTGATTTATGTGACATTCCTGCAGGAAGCTGAAGACAGAAACACGCTCCAGATCTGAGAGTGGAAGAAGACTATATCTGCAGAAAAAACTCTACATTTATTGTTTGTATGAAATATGTATTACTGGGGGGTCTTTGCACGCAAATGGCACACATCCGGGGGAATGGCCCACATTCTTGAGATCAAAGACATTATTTGTCGCGTATCATTTCTGATTCGCTTTTAAAGCCGCTGTTGGGACGCGAGGCCCTCTTCAGACAGACGCTCCTGAGCGCAGAAACAAAGACTCTGTGTGTGTGTGTTAATATTTGGGGTTTGGTGGAGATAGTGTGTGTTATTGTAGTGTCTTGAAGCTGCTTCATCACTGCTCTAAGACCAGCTGCTGATTCACTAGATCTCTCTCTCTCACACACACACACCGCCGCGGTGACGCCCTGCACTCGGCTACATGCGCTCCTCTCCAGAACACACAGACACACACACACACGCCGTCTCTGCGGCAGCGCGCGGATGCGGAGTGTGGTGCTGATGCTGCGGACGGTTTACCTTCAGGTCCGCGGCTCCGGTCCAGCAGCCAGCGCACACCCGCGCGGGTCTTGGCTCGGGCGGCGTCGTACCGGTCCAACGGGCAGATGTCCGGCACCGGCGCGCCCCTCTTCCCCGCGGACGCGTCCATCGCCAAGCGGACGCGAGACAAACAATGAAAAGACGGGCGAAGAGGCGCTTCCTACGGCGTCATTGCGCGGTGTGACCGGCAGATGCGCGATGATCCGTCACCGACCGGCCGCGGAGCGTCCCCCTCGCGCAGGACGCAGCCTCCGAGCGTCAGGTGTCCGCTGGTGCTGTCAATCACACAGCGTGCATCCAATCACGCGTCATGATGGGCGGAGCCAAGACAGAAGCGCAGAGAGAAGGACCTCCAGCAGAGGGCTCGAGGCTGACTCGACTGGCCATGATAAATACTGTTAGATTTTAGTTTATTAACAGGTATTGTTTAGAATTAGAAATAAAATATTATTATGTGTTTCAGATGGACTTGTTGTGAGGGGTTTATGTACATTTTCTGTGAAGTGACTTGAAGACACAAACCTTTTTACTTGATATACAAAATAAAATAGATTTTGAGTTTAAACATGTAAATATACATCTAACCAGACTGCATAGAAAATATTCCCCAGATATTATTTGTAATTTCTTCTGTATTAATAACAACATAAAAACAAGTCATTACATTTCGCAAACATAAATTCTTTATAAAATAAGTTAACATGTAATTTCAGCTCAAATATGAATCAGATTTTAAAAATGAGGTAAAAGTTAAAGAAGTGATGGTAAGTTAATGTGATGCATTATATTGTACTTTATATATATATTCAGCTGTTTATAAGCTTTAGGAAAGTTGTCTTGCATTAAAATGGAATCATCAGCAGTGATGATCTAGAGTCACTCAGGAGCCTGGACGGGACTCAAGAGGGCGTTCACACCGCGCAAGAAGAAGAGAAAGAGGAGATCCTTGCTGACGCTGTTGCTCGGCGACAGAAGATGAGCATCCCTGTCTCCAAAGAGACTGTTGCTAGGCAACAGGAGGAGGCAGGCGGTGCTGCACAACAGATTCTCCATGAACTGGAAGTAATGGAGCGACTTCCAAACAGAAGTGAGCATCCCTGCCCTACTGCCTTCGAAGTGCAGAGCCGATGCAGTGCGTTACTACACAAAGGAATTTTGAAATGGTTCATGTTAATGGAAACCATTTCAATTTCTCTGATGCTTTCTGGTGGGCTTCTATTGTTTTATTTAAGCAGGGATGTCTGAAGTCGAAATTAATCCCAACTTTGTTTTGAGACTCTCTTTGGGCAGGGCTGTGAAGAGTGTGCTGCTGTTACTCTACTATACTACGGTCAGATCTGTGATAGTGACTACAGACACTGCTTTATTTCTCAAACCCTAACCCCACACCACATTAAGGGAAAACATTTGGTAAATCATGATGACACAAACTGTTATAATTACACTACACAATGTTAATTATTTTATTTGGACTGGTCATATATGATTAGGTCTATGACAGACTTGAAAATGGGATACTAATTAAAATAAATATTAAAAAGTAAAGAGTCATAGTTATATAATGTAATTTATGTAAGCTTAGATTATGAATGTATCGTAATGGCTGTTATCATTGAAAATTAAGTAACTGTTTCTCTCATAATATCTACTTTGTCAATAATAATCTACCATAGCTCGTGTTAGAATTGCCTTCCGAGAGTTTTTGAACTCATCTCTGTCTCCAGAACCTTCTCCAGCTCCGGGTGAACCTGATCAACACGCTTAATTACGGTTTGACTCATCTAATTATTCTGAATAAAACACCTTCATCCTCCCACAGATCTATAATCACTGAAACACACCTGATGTTAGCAGCAGCTTCCCGCCGAAACTACTGACATTATCCGTTAGTGTTAAACTCGATATGTGCTATAAACTAGTGCTTTACTGAGGAGAATAAATGAACACCAGTTTGTTATGAAATATTAAAACTGTTGTTAAACCGCTGAATAATTTGAAGCCACCACAAACCGCGCGCTTTTAAATCAAAAATGGCCGCGGCGCACGTTAACACTGAGGTGGTACATTTACCATGGTACTGATCCAAATCAGGTCAGGACACTTCCTGTACGGACACGGTAACACTGGCCCTAATTGGATTCAATGTAATTTTACAAAAAATGCTATTTTTAATGGAGTGGGGAAAAAAACCATAAAATCAAGTTCAATCTATACACTTTTAATATCAGTTCTTCTCACACATTTCAAAGAATGAATTTATGCTTTATAAAACTGTTTTTAACCACTATTCACAGCTGTTCGTGATTGCTCATTGCGTAAGGATACCATCTTTGTCTAAACCTAAAGTAATCTTGACTTAATATCATTTGAAAGGTTTCAGACTCATTTTTCATATTTGGTGACTGTTTTTCAAAGATTTTGTAGCAAACATGCTTTGTAAAATTGCTATTTTATATAAAATATAAAAATATATATTTTAAATATTTTTTATGTTTTCTTACATTTTAACTTATAAAAGTTATAAGTTTTGCTCAATTGTACAATAATCTGAGGTTTCACATTTTAGATAACAATTTTGCATCTGTGGTCTTTAGTATTTATATTTTATAAAAAAATTATCAGAAAAGTCATTTTATGTCCATGTTCAAAAGTGGGACTTCAGCTGAAAGGCTTGTTTCCACAACTTTGAAAGGAAACTCATCAAGACACTGACAGAAGGCCCTTCAGGACTAGAGCGGAGGAGAAAAGTGCTGGACCAACATCACTGCCGTATAGAAGTTACTGTATGCATAAATCACAACACATCAGGATGTTGAAACCCCGCATGCATGTTCAGGACCCTAAATAAATTCAAGTTACAACCCTTCAAGTACATAAACATAGCTTTATTAGTATTTCAAAGATTAAAAAGAGAAATGATAGCTTATTTTAAACAATTTTTAGCTGACAGTATTTATTTAAATTCAAAGTACCAGGGAAATGCTACTTTTTTTGTTTCATAGGATAGAAAGAGACTAAAATAATAAAACATAACCAAGATAAGTTCTTACTTTGGTTCTGTAGAGTGACCTCTGGAGATTGACCCTGGAGCAGGACGAACGTAACGATCAAAACACGTCAGCGAGTTAAAACTTCACATGTACGTTATTACCCGAAATGAGGAGAAGTCACAAAATCAGCTCAAAAATCAGACTGACCCGCAAGAGTACATGAGGCTGTACAGATAGATCTATACAAAACAAAGGAACAGCAAACATGGCAGGTTTTCAAGAGACGAAAGTCATTTAATAACCAGAGCTTTTACACAGAAATACATCAAATCCAGTGAGGCGGTGCTGTATGTAGAGCAGCAGATTAAACACGGAAAGAAGTATTGTACCTCCATGCAGATCCAGCAATACATGAACAGATCCATGCATTAACAGGGCTAAAAACACTACACTAATCTCTCAGTCATTTCAACATTAAAAAGAAATGCATGTGGGTTTTCATTGTGGTCTCAAACATGCTGAAAATTAGTCAGTATTAAAGGCGGTTGGCATTATAAATATATACATTTGAAATAAAACACAAAAAACAGGCATAAACTCCACCAGTAAAACTTTAATTAAATAAAAACTGTATTTACAATGAACTCTTTCACAGTTACAGCTCATCTGCTTCATCCGATGCGCGGAGAGTGATTGACAGCTCATACGGCCAATCAGCACGCTGCACGCTGTCAGTAGGCGATCCTTCTGCTTCCTCAGCTCTCGGTGGAGTCCAGCATGTTCTCCGTGTCCTTCAGCGTGACCCGTCCTCCGTTAGCCTGCGCACCATCTCCGTCACGAGCCTTACGAGCCTGAGACACAGAACCCACAAAACACGGGCTGCAAACCACCGTCAACCAGTTAGACACCAGTTTAATCAAGTTAGGATGATCTCACCCAGCCAGAGCTGACCCAGTGCATTTGTGTCTGTGAGCGAAGCTGAACAGAAGAGCTGCTTACAGAGACAGATCCGGACCGCTTTAGGACGGGGGAACGTCCAAACCAAGACATGTCCCCGTCCTAAACACACAGACAGCAGACGCACAGAAACGGCTTCATCAGGCACGTTTATTGATCACATGACACAAATCATTTCTGTACAACATGAGGAGACGTGTTTGATGATCAGCAGACCCTCTGAACACCTGATTTGATTATTATTAGCATATCTAAAACCTTTAATCACACCCCCTGATCTGAAACATCTGTGTGCGTCTCATCGGCCACAGCAGAATACAATCAGACCACAGAATCATCATCATCATCATCATCATCTCAGAGAAGCCAAACAACTCTAATATGTGTGTCTGGTATCGCTGAGAGACTGGGTACAGGGTTCAAATCTTAATACACAACAGATTAAAAACAGACAGGGGCATTTTAAATGTGGTGAACGCAGGAAGGGTGAGCAGAGAGCTGCATGCTGGTTAGTTAGAGGACCTGGGTGGAAACAGCTGTGTGTGTGTGACAGAACGGCTCTGGAGATTTATGGCGCTCTGACAAAATGTGCAAATATTTAGATGATCAGCGCACGCGTTAAACATCTGTTAGCCAGAAACACGACCGCAGCATTAGAAGAGCATGCACAAACATGCACGTCATTCACACACACACAGGAAGCGGTCGCTGAAAGAGGCAGCTGTGCGTGTAGGAGAAGCGGTTAGTGCCAGGTCTGACTGAGGGGTTAAAGGTAAGCCAATCTACGTACGACCCATGACTCCTGCAGCACACGCCGTCTCCGCTGCGCAACACACAAGAGAAGAGCGATTAGACACACACACACACACACACACAGTACCTGCTTTAACATGAGCACTGGGACGGACAGCGGCTGTGCTGAGACTGCACTAGAGCGGGCGCTAGCCATGCAGACACCTAGCGGCTCTGTTTACGCTGAAGGCTATGGAAGCTTGTCTCCACCACAGAAAGACTGGAATATAAAAACCTACAGGACATCCTGAAGATAATCAGGAAATGCCTTCGCTCTTCCAAGCGATTACATGACGTCGCTAACAAGGGGACAGGGATGAGACTGAACCGTCGTTACACCCCATCTCTTTAATGCTAACGGTGACATCAGGTACATCCAAACACAGATGCCTGAATTCCTCTCACACCTCGCAGCTGTTTTTTGTTTTTGCAATATTAAAAATATGAAGATTAGTGTGCCTTCTCTCAGTCTCCTCTGGCTAATTCAGTATTGAGTCCTCCGTTCACCTCTTCACTAGAAATCTGAGTTTACATTTCGAGTGCTTTATCTGGCGGTTTAGATGGATTAATTCCCATCTCCACACACCTCCTGAGCGGGTTCACATCACTCAATCCTGGGCTTTCTTCAGATATTTCTCAGAGTTTAGCGCCTACAGCTCTGGTTTTCTTGGGATTCTGGGTTTCTTTTTTTGTACTCTGACAAATCTGACTTCTCAGAATTAAGAACTTGCAGTTCTGCTTTTTGCTTCCACTAAGGAATAAAAAAAAATATATTTGTATCCAGCAAGTAAAAACAGAAAGTGGCGATTATGTTTTGTGGGAGACACAAGCTTCCATAAAAGGTGGTGTTAGTGTTTGTACAAACGGCGAGGCAACAGCTTGTTGATATGTTGCTAAAATGCCCCGTTACTACAAAGCTATACACACAAACACTTGTTTAACAAGGCTATGCCATCTGTTGTGCCTCTGCTAAAGCGGGCGCTTGAGCGGGGGTCTGACGCTGCTCTGGTGGTGGTTGTGCTGGGCGCCGTCGCTCTCGGAGAGTACCTCTTGCTCGAGGGTGTTGAAGCGGACGCCCGAGTGCTCGCCCTCCTGCCCCGAGCGCACACACGGGAAGCACAGGATACGCTTGAAGGTGTCACGCATGTCCTTGTCGCGGTACGAGTAGATGATGGGGTTCATGAAGGAGTTGCACTCGGCAAGCACCAGGAAGAACTTCTCGTAGGTCAGGACGTCGCAGGACTTACACAGACCGTCCAGGAGCAGCAGAACCAGACCCGGCGTCCAGCAGACCACGAAACACCCTGCAGGAGACACACGCATCATCAACCACACGCCCCAAAATCAGCACCAACTAACCTGATCAAACTAGTCATACTGATATCTGACCTGTGGTACGATAAGATACGGGCTGAGGACGGGGGAAAACAATGGAGAAAAATAATAATAATAATAATAATAATAATAGAGTTTTCCTTTTTTAAGCACAAGCTAGTTATCCCTGCACCAGAAGAACAATTACACAATCACGTGTTTATAGAAATATTATACATGTTGGAGCACGAATAAAGACATATATATAGTATCTTTTCATGAAGGGCCGAAGTGGCCCAATCATCTTCAGACTGACCAAGCATAAATGAGTCCTATATGAAATACGGTCTCTCACTCCCCAAAACATGCCTTACTTCACTGATCTACCACATCACAGCCTCACGGCAAAGAAACGACGTCAGTAAACAAACATTCCTGCTCAGATTACTACTTCCTTGTGCTGAAGGATATTACAGCAGCGTTTCGATCAGGTCCTCTGTCATATCCAGGTCTCTGTGAGCTTGAATATCCATACGAACCACAGACTTTAAACTACAGACTTTCAAATAAATCATAGCAAAAAAACCCAGAAAAACAATTTTTTTTGTGTTTATAAAATTATGAAAAATAAATAAAATAAAATCAATAAAAATGGATTATTCCACTCGTGTTCAAATGTAGGGTTTTTAATGTCAAATGAGACATGGATGAGTCATTTTTATCAGTTTATTCAGATGGATTTGATAACGGCAATATTTTCAATTTAGGACAAAATCTGTAAAAAATGCCAAAGAGCTTATTTAAATGAATAATTTGACTTCAGCGGTTAAAGAGCACTATATACACATATCTTTGGTCAAATTAAGCTGTAAAATAAATACCTAACCCCTTTATATGCAGTGGATTTGCAAAGACATCAACATTAAAAAAGTGATTTTCTCAGGTTTTCAATTGAAAAATCAGGTCGATGATCATGATCACTTGACCTCTTGACCTCCCCGTTCCGCTGATACCATCACTTTGAAATGTAGGTCATTTTGCTGGATCAGGTCACACTTAATAGACAGATAATAGCCTATTAAGTGACTTCCTGTCTGAATATAACACTACTTCCTGATATCAACACTGTTCCTTATCGTTAAAATGAATCTAATGAGTCAGTGAATCATGATTCACCCGTCCATAAAGACTTCTGCTTGATCGCTCGACTCAAGGATAAAATCAGCGGCTTGCCGCCTTTTTAATCTATAATTGCAGTTATTTAAATCATTTAATAATTTTATGTACAAACTGTTAAATGTAAAGGTTTAATCTTAACATGTCACCTCTGAGCGTCATTAGATGTCCTTTACAACACCTCTGCGGTAATGCTCATGTGATGATAAATTATTAGTCGTAAACTACATTGTTTTACTTTGAAATTTTAAAAAGCTTATAAATATGCGTTTTTGAATTTGACTTTGATGGCATACTTCTAATAAAGTTAGAAAAATGCCGTTACAGTGGTAAAAGGTATATTGTTGTTGTTTTGTCATTTATTTGTTTGTTCTTCTCTTATGAACTCGTTTCTGAGAGCCTTGGGCAAGGAGGGGGCGTGATGACGGTTACCACAGCTGGAAGAAATCCTACAGGAAACACTCAACTATAAACATACAGAGACTTACCTACGACCTTCACTGCAGCAATAACACAGGCAGCTGTACGCTTGACTGTAACTACCAACACTACTAACACACAAACACTTCTGCCTGGGATTCTGTCAGACACATTATTAAAACTGAATGTTTGCTCCGTTTGTATGAATATGAATAATATGCACGTGACCCGGTGTTCCTGAGGTCAGCCTGTCAGCGCACCACCTTCATTTCTACGAGTAAATGAGTGACACTGATCATGTGACTCTGTTTAAGGAGCGTCGTTAAACTGAAGGACAAACTTCACTTGTGTGCGCTGCAGGTTATCGCTAGCGTGATCTGCTGTAAACAGATAAGAACTGTTCTTGATAGTCGTGCTAGACACCAGCGGTCCTCAGGAAGTGTGTGTGTGGGACATTTCTAAGGCAGAGCCAGAGTTTCCAGGAATGCTGTCAGAGCGAGCGTGTCGACACTCCTGTGCTCTGTCAGAACACGCACTCGTCCTGTCTCTACAGAGCACAGATAGTGAAAACACGCAGGTCCAGTCAGACGAGTCCGGACAGGCCTTCCTCTGCGTGTTTGTGCTTCAGCACACAGCTGCTACGTCTTCTTCTCCAAACCGGTTTAATAAACACACTCAGGCCTCTGAACACATCCTGAGACACAACCAATCCACACAGCACCTAAACTACCGCTATCCTCAGAGACTAAAATAACTAGCAGTGCCAAACTTCCACGAACACTCTCAACAAAAATGACAATGACTACGTTTACATGCAGCCAATATCCGGGTTATGATTGGGTTAAGGTCGGTATTCGGGTTTCTGAGGTGAGAAGAATAACCCGTTTACAAGCATAATTAGAAAGAGTTACCCCTAACTT
>JAUCNO010002113.1:0-14134 GCA_032353835.1 Enteromius viviparus
AAAAAATTATATATATATATATATATATATATATATATATATATATATATATATTGTGTGGGAAAATCTAGGGGAAAAGACTTATTTATATGTTACAAATAACATGAGAGAGGTTTATCTTCCATGTTAGAGGTACATTTTTGCTGTCACACCAAAGGACACATTGAAACGTCCAAATATATGTTTACATAAAAATAAAGGTAATTCAGTTTTTGTGAGTGATGTGCTTACTGCATGTTGTTTTGTTAGTGTAGTAAAAAGCTAGTAACACCAATCTCTAATCACTATCAGTTGAGTCACGTGTCCAAATCAGTTTACATTAGGGGAGGGCTATTTGTAAGACATAGGATTCTAGCAATTTTCAGAGTGTTTCAAATAAGTACTTAGCATGTTCCATTTCAGTTAGCGCCTATGTAGGCAACAGAGAGCAAGGTGACTCACTAGGTTATGGATCGGAGCCACTGTGGGGACAAGGCAACAAACCTTTCTTGAGTATCTCTCATTCAAACACACACACAGATGTCTGTAGCGATGCGCAAACCAGCCCACCCGCTTGAGTCAACACTTCCAGGGTAGGCCGTAAAAGCCTGGGGCTCGGGTGACTGTGTGGCAGGTGAAGGGAGACTGCGAAATGGGACGGCGGGCCATAAATCTGACACAGAACACCCAGAGAGCAAGTCATCCAGGCGCCGGGCGGCAGTCAGGTACAGGAGGTGAGTGAGAAAGCACAAACATGAGCAGGTGTGTGTGTGTTTACACTCACCTGGCCTAACATATCCGGTGCTATAGGAATGGTTGGCCAGATTGCAGAATAGACGGCAAAAAACAACATCCAGAGCACCATGCTGCCCCATACAGCCAGATGAGAAAACTAGAACAAGAGAAAACAGGTCATGGTCAGTTTCACACTGAATATAGACTTCTTCAACTGTAATGGAAACCATGTGAATTCCAAGGCCGCTCTATTTCATCACAAGATCTGGTGTGAGGACAGCTGAACGGATGAGGAGTGTCGACGTCTCCTCAACACACACCACAGCGGGACACAGAAATGTTCTGACATAGCAGCATGTTCCCTATCTATCTAAAGCACTTCTCAGAATATATATGACCTTCCTATAGAATAAGACGCATCATTACAAGTGCAAAGTGGTGTATAGTGGGATCTCCTTTCAATTCAGATATAAAAAATACTTTGGAATAAATTAATGCCGCTCAATACATTGCAAAAAATTTCCTTGCTCAGTTTTATGTCTTGTTCTCCAGTTCAAATCTATAACTTACTTACTATTATTTGTTATTTGTACAATTACTATTATTATTTATATTATCATGTGTTTTTTTTCTTATTTTAAGCATAAACATACTTAATTTGGATACATTTTTGAGAAAACACTTAAATCGTTTTACTTAAGCAAATGTATCTTTTACATTTTAAAAAGGTTTGGTTATTTGCACCGGAAAACAAGACAAAATAGAAAATCATTTTTGCGCTCTTTTAATTCAGACATAACAAATGCTTTGTATTATTCAATACATTAGACAGCACTACCTTTATTTTCTAAATTATTTTCTTTTAAATAATTCGTTTTGTCTTATTTACCAGTACAAATATGTAAAATCTGAATCCGTTTTCTGAAAAAATTATCAAAATTAAGTGAATTTAAGGAAAACAAGATACTTTTACATTATACTTATTTATTTTATATTTTCATTAGTGCTGATTAATCACGATTAATCACATCCAAATGCGATAAAATTTTTTGTTTACATAATACATGTGTGCGTACTGTGCATTTTTATTATGTATTATATTTAGAAAATATTTACATGTATATTCATATAATTCATATTATATTTAAAATATAAACAACACATTTTCCTTATATACATGTGTGCGTATTTACATACATATAATAAATTTACACAGTATACACACATACATTATGTAAACAAAAACTCATTTTGGATGCGATTAATCGTGATTAATCATTTGACAGCATTATGATATAATGTCTAGATATATATAATAAATATACATTTTTAAATCATTTAAGTAATGTAAGTTTTGCTTTTACAGTTAATAATCTGACATCCTTTTTTACCAGATGGCAGGCGGTAAGGAGTGTGTGTATATGTGTGTGTCTGTGTCGGAGGATGGGGACTGACGTACCCTTGTCCATGCTGTGGTCTCCATACCGGCTTTCAGACATACAGTTACCACTACATACTGCACCAGGAAGAGAGACGGAGAGGGAGAGAGTCATAAATAACAGTAATGATATGCACTCATCATCCTGGTAAAACGTCCTGTACAGCTTCAACACAAAAAAACAGATGGGGGTTTTCACACAGGCATCGACTTACTATTGCCTCTAGCGACGCACACTGCTTTAAAACACAATTACACATTTAGCCCTTAAAGTAATCGTACACACACACACACACACACACACACACACAGACAGGCCTGTGAGGAACAGAAAAGAAATACCAGCACACAAAGACTTCACTCCCCATGGGACTCATTCATTACTGTTTTAATGGCTAGAGTCTAGTATCGCCTCCAAAAACCCCAACGTACTGTATTTAATAGTCTGGGTTGCACACATACACACGACCTCATTTTTATAATGGACAGCCAAGAGCACAATGCAGAGCTATATGCGAAATACAGTTTAGTGATTGGCTGGTGGGGAGGGAACTGTAGTGATTTGGACGCTGAAAAGTGGCATGAAGGATGTTTATTGGGGCTGCTGACTGTATTTAATGTAAATAGGAAAAAAATACTGTCAAATAATGACACACTTCAGCATTTTCTTTGCAGGCTGCATGCAAATCAAACACACAGACCGATCAGAAGAGTCTGATTCCTACAATGAATGAAGACTTGTTTGAGCCAGCTCTTTGATGAGCTGATTGCAATTCATTCAAAAGACTCAAGACGTAATGAATTTATTTGTCCAAACAAACCTGACTCACTTCTGACTTTTGGATCTGATTGATGTAATTAAAGCAAATGGAGTGTAACATATATTAAAAGCAAAACAATTCACAGAAGCGTTTTGTTGAAAATTTGGATGGGTCAGACTGGTAAACTAGTCTAAATAGACTTTTTTACCAAATTAACTTTAATTTTTTTTAACAATACATTTCATTCTATTAATGAAAAGATAATTCACTCAACTGTTTAGCACACTGAACCTTTTCTCTAAAATCTGCATTTAGCTGTATCTTTAAAACAGCTCGTGCAACAAAATGTAACAAATTTAAGCCAATTTGTGGACATGGGATTTTGGGATGGGATTTTATTTTTTGCAGTAAAAAGTTATTTTTAAAATGCTGGTTTATGTACATATGTAGACAGATATCTTTGGCAGTTGCTTTGCATTTTGTGAAATTTTTAAAGGCTTTCATGCAATAAGAATTTTGCTTTTAGGGCAGGGTGTCAAAAATGTGTCTCAAAAACCCCTGTAAACTGTACTATTCTGTTGCACTCCATCCAGGCTTTAACCACAAGAACATGGCCAATGTGAACAACCCATAAAAAAAAAATCTGTGCGATTGTTTTATAAACCAGGCCCATTATACAGGGCTTCCTTTAGGCTGATTATTCATTTCGATCAGATATTGACAACGTTTTTTTGTAAGCCGAACCCCTGAAATTTTGAGGTAATATTTAAATAAATTAACCACATATTTGCATATTCTAAGTTCTGTGATGTTGGTTAAACATGCAAAAAAAAAACTCCTTATATATATATATATATATATATATGAAGAGTTAAATCGATAAATGACACTTTTAAAAAAATGAGTAGATTGCCGTGCATTATTCTCCACATATAGCGCAATCTGAACCCTAAACAACTTTTGTCAAAAAGTCGATATTATCCACTTTCAAGGCATCATGAGTTCACGTTTACTGCAGAAGCCATCAGGTACCCTTGATGTTTTTGAATAAAAGCTGTTCAGTCCACTTTAGCGAATCAGCATGCTGTATTCAGGTCAGGTGACAAGGCTACTTTCACTTTAAAAAGATAGTTGAGAGAAGTTTTGTCAAAGCTGACTAAAAGGGATCGAGGATTAATAATTTTGACTTAATTTTAACTTGATGAACCTGTGATATCTTCTTCAGGACATAAAGGTTTTTTTATTAAACCTTGCAAACCTTGTTGTGTCTCTGATCACCACTCTATTGCCAAAAAATGACTGTTGGAGTTATCAATTTTTTATACAATTTTTTTTTCATACTTTCAATGAACTTTAATTTAGTAAATTACCTGTATTTCTTTAAGTGTTTATTACTTAATCAACCCAAATGCAGTTTGACTGATATTACTAAGAAAAAAAAATAAAAAATTAAATAATGTAATTGTCAGTATCTGGAAATGAACTCTTCACATATTAATATATATAATTAATTAATTTAAATAAACCTTCCAGCAAGTCAGTTATGAAAAATTATATTCCTAGTTTATTAAAGATTTTTTGTATATAATTATAATTAAATAATTGTATATAATTTTTGTATATAATTATGACCACAAAAACTGATACAGAATATAAACTTTTAAAAGGCCAAAAAAATTAATAAATTTAAACGTACCATTCCTAGCATTTAAAGCAATAAATAAGTTAAACGACTGGTAGACTTGATGCATAATTTCAGTGGTAAACTGCCCAGAAATGCCAATGGTAAGCGGTCTTGTCGGTTCTCATCAGTTTCCTCACAGAGTTCCTGTAGTTCTGAGTTGTGGGATTATTTCGCAAAGAACTTCTTTTCAAGAATAAGCGAAAAGAGACATTAACAAGTTTACAGTGTAAACACTGGCGGCCAACGAACGGAATAACAGCACTAGCATGGAAATGATGTGTGACCTCTCACTGGCAGGGAGCTGCGGTGCAGTAAATGCCACCGCTGACAACTCACCGTGTAGACGATGTTCCCCGCGAACAGGTAGTCCACACTGTTGCCGTTGTCAAAGGGAGTGTCTGAAGAAACAAAATGGGCGATGAAAGACACTCAACGGTTTGCACACTTGAACTGGAGTGGTCTGTGTGAATGCTTGTGATAGTTACCGTGCTCCAGAACTTTGAGTGGAAACCAGAAGAGAATAATGGAGTGAATGAGAGCATTTATACAGTGACCCCAAAAGACCTGGAAAAAGAGAGGAAGGGAGGGACAGAAAGCAGGAGCGGGAGAAGGGGAGAGAGTCAGTCAAGACAAACTAATGCCAAAATACACACACAGCCCACACAAACAGTTTCTCTGCAAATGCACAGCCAGTGCAATGTCCCCCAGATCACCCCAAACACACACACAAACACTGATCCTCGGCTATAAATGAATGACGGTCTTATTTCAGTTTCTGAATCTCATTATTATCTGGGTGGAAGCACTGCAGAGCTGTTTCTTGCACTTCTGTTTATCTACGGTGAAGTCACTAGTCAAACAATACGCTGATGTCGTTAACCACATCAGACTGGGATAATCAATATACACTTATAATAACACTGCAGACAGATTTATGAGTCTCATGGTATTTGTTGTGTCGGTATGAGTGATTTGTGACTGAAACGGCGCATTTGTATCGGCTACTGAAATCTGGGTACCTTAGTGTTAAACCCTTCTGCGTTTTGTGTGATGCGGTACAGCTGAGGGAAGCGTAGCATGTTCTGCTGACTGCACGGTCGGTCAAATATGCCCAATGTGAAAGGAGGAAGAGCAGTAAAGATCTGAAAAACAGATGAACATTGCGGTATATTACACAGCTTGCATCTAAATTCTGACTGGAATAGAATAGCATGTCGCTAAGCTAACTGTGCAATACTCTATTAAGGATTAAAAACACATAGCAAACAAAACATTCTGTAAATAGATTTTTTTGTTGATTAAAATAACTATTTTGGTGTATTTCTCTAATATTTTGAGAGAAATATTTTTTTTCAGTGATATCAGTGGGCGACCAATATGTGTTTTTCAATTGCTGATGTCAATACCAAAGAGGACAGGTAAACTGTACGCTACGGTTTGATTCATTTATTTATTTTTATGAATTAGTACTTTTACTCAGCAAGGACACATTAAAATGATCAAAAGTGAGAGTGAGAGTTTATAAAGACCTCTAGTTTAAGTACAAGGTTGTTTGTATTCTTGTGCTGTTCATTGCTATTTATATTCTATGTAAGCAACATAATAATAAAATAATAAATGTTTCCTGAGCAGCAAATCAGAAAGATTTCTGAACAATCATGTGACACTGAAGACTAGAGTAATGATGCCGAAAATTCAGCTTTGAATCACACAAATGTAATTATAATTGAAATATGATTAAATATTTAAATTGAAATATAATTTAATATAATATTTAAATATTTAAATTGAAATATAAATATAATTTAAAATATAATTATAAAATATAAAATATAATAACAGTTATTTTAAATTGTAAAAATATTTTACTACATTACTGTATTATTAATAAAGTAAATGAAGCCCTGCAACTGTCAATTTTCTAACATCTTGGATGAACGTTTTCATAAAATTTGCCACAATGCATTCTGGGATTGTGTTCTCTATAAATTACACATTTGAAGCCACGAAAGCCTTGTCAGGAGTACACCAAATGTTTGACCATAAAATTTTAAAAACTATAAAGACAGACACACACATACCACATTGTACAGGCCAATGCACCAACGCTCAAACAGGATCTGTCCAGAGAAGCCATTTACGAATGCAAACCAAAGCTGAGGACAAAAGAGACAGAAGTGTGTTAAAATACCGTAGTGAAGATTTTTACAAAGAGAGGGCACAAAAAAGATGAGTAACATGGAAAGCCTCCAGAAAAATACTTTCGGACAACATCAAACTCAAGGCAGAGGTCAATTCATACAAACAAAAGCCTACACACACACACACAGACACCCTTATACACATGTACACTTGCTCTCCATCCCCCACAATGTCTCCACTATGAAGACAAAGACAGTCTGTGAACTTCGACCTTTAAAGCTCTTCTTTGCAGGAAGCTAATCCCCGGTAAGACCCCCAAAATGCCCCTTTCCCCCAAACACGGACAGATGTGCATGGACAATCGCATTCCACAAATATAGAGACATCTAAACATTTAACCTTTACCCAACTCTTCACACACACATACAGGCAGAGTCCTCGGGCGAATGAGGGGGGCATGTTTCTGCACCTGCTGCCATTTTAAGGGGTGGCACAGCTGACAAATGCTCCAGCGGACAGAACGGTGACCCTGCTAGAAAAGCTCACACTCTACCTATCGCACACACACACAGCTCTCAAATGACAGTGTGTATCTGGTATGCAGTTTTGAACTGGAAGGACCCAGGCACTATAGATAGGGGTCAGCGGCTCTTTGTCTGTGCCTGCAAGAGAGCGTGTGTGTGTGTAAGTGATGGAAAGCAGAGACTAGAGGGGGCATCTCATTTATCACTGTCAAACACTTACATAAACAGCTGCAAGCAGTCTACTTAATGTACGCAAGGGTGTCTGTGTGAAAAAAAGGCAAGCAAAAGAAGAGGAAAAAAAAAACTATTTGAGCATGTTTGCGTGCGCGTGTGTGTTTGTGTGTGAGAGAGAGAGAGTAGGCTAATTTTGATGACTCTCTTTAAAAATTGATCTTTAAGTAAAACACATTCCAAAATCAAAATTATGTTGTTTAAAGAAAAGGTCTGCCCACAAATGAATGAAAAATACAGTTGCCCACTGTTTTCTAGATATAAAGTAACACTGATTCAAAATACAGCAAAAACAGTAACACTGTGAAGTATTTTACTATTAAAAATAAGAGCTATACTAAGTAAAAATGTGAATTATTCCTGTTATCAAAACGCTTAATTTTCAGCATATGCACACATGAATATGTACGTGTGTGTGTGTGCATGTTTATGTGGTTTATGAAGACACAAATGTGTATATTGACATGGGTATAACATAGGTATTACAATATGAAGGTGATTTATGAGGACATTTTCAGTGTCTCCGTAATTCAAAAGTCTTACAAAAACATGATTAAAAAAGGCTTAAAAAAATGCAAATGCACACAGTTTCCTGTAAGGGGTAGGTTTAGGTGTAAGGTCAGTGTAGGGCAATAGCCTATGGATTCCCCCCATAAATCACAAAAATCAACATGTGTGTGTATACATATTTTTCTAAAATATATTTCAAAATAAATAAATTTATACAGTCCCTTTATAGCTTTTTATACTATAGAAATAAATAAATAGGAAACTATACAGGTTGGGAACATGAAGCCAGACGATGACAGAATTGTTGTTTTTAGGGGATCAATCTCTTTAAAAGTCTCACACCCACTTGATTGCGATTAATGTACGCACCTCTATGATGTACAGAACCACATTCTTGTAGAAGCAGTACAGGATACATTTGGTGACTCGGTTGTAACTCCAAGCCCCGTGAACCAACAACAGCTTCTCCAGGTATGAGAACTAAAGAGAGAGCGGTTGAGAGAAGAATTAGTTTGCCCGCAGGAACACATGTGAACCATTACTGCAGGAGCAGCTACCCGGATACAACAGCGCTGTGGGCAGAAGACTGCTGCGTGTTTTGTGTTGTGGTAGTGTAATTATGTTTTTAAAGATGAGATGTATGTGTGTGTGTGACCGAGCCACAGAATAATGAATTACATGAGCGTGTTTGTGTCAGACCTGGGCTATAGAGTAGTCAGATGAGTTGGTGGCTTGCATGCCCTCGTTCCCGCTGATGCCCACTCCTACATGTGCCGTCTGTATCATGCCCACATCGTTGGCTCCGTCTCCGATAGCCAGAGTGATGGCCTTCACATGCTTCTTCACCATATCCACGATCTCTGACTTCTGCAGCGGAGACACCCTGAAAAAAAAACATTGCATCTCAGGAAACAAGTACTATAAAAATTCTGCTTTCTCAAATGTGCTTTATAATGCATAAATAATGTTTGAATTTGTTCATTAAAGTGACAACATCATCAGAGTGAACAGTGTAAATGGGTTGGTGTCATGAACAGTTTAGACCGTGAAGTGATTCTATTGGCTGAAAGAACTTTTGATGGGTACTCTATAGAGTGCTTGATTAAAAATGTTTCAAAGATTTTTAATAATGCATGTTGTCTAATTCACATCGTGCTTGATGCATGAGAACCAGTGAAGTTTGTTCTCTTGCGATAACATTTTTGTGTGTTAATAGATGTTTGTTAGTGAATTCAAGCTTAAAACAAGTCTTACATTAAATCAAAAAGTCTCTTCTTTGGAAGACTTGGATTAAACTGCTTGTTTCATATGGATTGATTGCATGGATTTTAATCAATCGATGGACAAAAATCATGAGAATATTAAAATATCTTCGATAAACAAAAATCAGGTGAGAAAGTGATGGCAGAATTCACATTTTAGATTAACTACTCTTTAAATTCTGACACATTTACCAATTATTTCAAATACAACTCATGAAAATAAACATCTTTAGGCCTTTTCAATGTTTTGAGCTTTGTACAGTCTAATAATACGTATGCTTGAAAATAATTTTTACATTTTAAAAGATATTAGGTGAATAATTCCAAATTGTTCTATATATGTCGAAGTGGTAATAGTTGCATTTAAAAATATATATTTATTAATTTTATTATATATATTTCTTTTTACATATAGCAAGGTACTTCTTCAAGTAAATATGTTTTGTAACATTTAACTTAACCATATTTTTTATTTTAAAGTTGTTGTTTTTTTTTTAAGTAAATGTATTTTGGTACACTGAAATAACAATATATATATATTAAATATATATATATTAAAAAATATAATACTCAATCAGTACCAAAACTTTAGGGTATTAAAAAAATCATTATATAAGCACAGCAAGCCCAGAAGACATCTAATCACGAAACTTCGTTAAAAACAGAGAAGCACAATATAATCTCCCTATGGAAGGTGATTTCCAAGAAAAATGAATGATCACTGACATACATTCACATGAATTCATTTAGCAGCTGTTACCTAACAAATGAGAAATGCTGCAGCATAAATACTTAACCAAAAGGAGACCGTAACATTAGAAGTGCTGCAAATACAAAGTTTTGAAAAATTGGCGGGAGCTAGTAGAGACGTATGATCACCCTAATGGCGTGGGCATGGTATACTCATAAAAATCGAGAATTGAAAAGACAAATCCTCCCCAAAGCACTTTCTCTTGTCATTTTGTTGATCGATTCCACCCTTTTTCCACAATAACTCTATACCTCACAAAATTACAGTGAGCTGGAGGGGAGATCTGAGACAGCAGGCAGATGAAAGGCTGGCTAATGTTCTTCATGGTGGAATTGAGCAGAAAATAAGAAGGTTAAAGCAGCTCTTTAAACAAACAGAGTGTGAACTCAGGAAACCATGCATGGAGCGCACACACACACACAGATGCAAACTTTCTCTTTCATACACACACACACACACACACACACACATTTGTGCTCCTCTCAGCTGGTTGTCTGTGGATTTGTGCGGTTCGGGACGGTGTGGGGGGTGCTGGAAGGGTTGGTTCAGTCGGTTTGTAGGGCCTTGGAGACCACAGTCCGGATATGGGCTTCATGCAACAGCAAGTCAATTACTCCCTCTCACAGATGGAAACGCACTTTATTATCAAATCAGAACTGTCTGAAACTTACAGCACGCTTATTTATATTCAGATTATGTTCAGATAAACATTTACTGTATTCAAAAATGTTATGTGAATGACTGCATTGTCTACCTGTGTGTGAGAGTGTGTGTGAGTGTATAATGACAGTAAGTGAGTCATTAGTTTGACATTTGCACAGAGCTGAGTATATTACATTACCTCTGCACAACCTCTCTGTTCTGGGAGCCAAGCGCTTATTTTCAGCAGTTATTTAGTCACCCAGGGCAGCACACAACCTTTCATAAAGACGCGCACACACACACACACACACACACACACACATCCCTGCTGAGCAAAATATCTCATTTTGAGAAATAAAGGTAGGATTTTTTTGGTTTACACACACACACACACACACACACACACGTTGGGTTTACATGTTTTATGGGGACTCTCCATAGGCTTAATGATGTTTCTACTGTACAAACTGTATGTGGTATTATCCTACACTGACCCTACACCTAAACCTACCCCATACAGGAAACTGTGTGCACTTTTAGATTTTCAAAAAACTTCCTTCTGTGTGATTTGTAAGCTTGTTTCCTCATGGGGACTTAAGAAATGTCCCCACAAGTTCAAAATACCCCACAATAGGTCCCCATAAGGTGATAAATACCAGGTGCACACACACGCGCAGATATTCAGTGCTCATGAATATCCACAAATAAAAAACCCCAAAGAAGATATATATCTCTTTAATATCTTAAATGTTTTCCCAAGACAACAATGTAATTATATGATGATCAAACTGAGACTTATGCTAATGAAGTTATTACTTTAAAAAAAAAAAAAAAAAAATCAAATATTAGTAATCAAATTAGATTGATATATTAACTTTTACTACAACTGCATTTTTCCTGTAGTGAAAATGCATTTCATAGAATTATAAAATACACAGTATACTGTAAACATATAAAGAATATTTTTATATGACTAAATATGGCAAGAAATTAAAATAAAAATACTTTATGTTGTGCAATAATGAGAAGAATAATTACTGTATAGACACATTTCTAGCTCCATACATGTTATAAAAAGTTTATTTGTTTGTTTATTTAAATATTTATGTGTAAATAAATAAATAAATAAATAATGGAAGCCCGTTTCTGATATAAACTCAAAATTCAGTCTACAGTCTCAGAATTGGACTTTATAACTCAGTTACACGTTTATATTCCTCAATTCTGAGAAAAAAAAGTCAGAATTATGAGCAATTTTATGTGCATTATGCAATTCTGCATAAATTTAGTTTGTATCACACAGTTCTGAGAAAAAAGTCAAAATTACACTATTTTTATTTCATCAAAATCCAAAATCAGTAGATCGATAGATTTAAATAAAACTAAATAAATACACTTTTTAGACATACAAACCTCCACACACGCTCTCTCATATCGTGAGTGAGAAGCCGTCATAAAATTGTACTTCCATATCTCTACTGATTGTATTTGTATTTCTCCAAAAGAGGGTTTTATTATTAGTGTGTATATAAATGCAGTGATTTTAATGCATTTGTGAGGATGTTTAAGTGTTTTTCGGTTTATATACAGCACCTGCAGCAGATGACAGCCTTGCAGGACAGAGCGAGGTCGAGGAAGGCCTGGCGCACTTCGAAAGAGAGGGCGTATTTGAGCGTCTGTCCGTCTATGATGAGCGCTAACTCATTCTCCTTCCTCAGACTGTCACCCAGTGAGGAGCAATGAGCTGTTAGTGTGGCCCTGGTTGCCTGGGGGGGCAAGAAAATAATATTTATGAGCACGCACACTAAAAACCCATAAATACACATATAACAATACATCCATATTTGTCAGTTTTACAGTTTAATTTCTATACCATGTCCATTGCTATATAATACAGCTTTAATCCTTTCCTGAGAAGCATGCCAGCACACATTTATTTCCCTAACAGTACATTTCTCACGCACACACACATGGATCACACACACATATCACAGCAAGAGCGTAATGCCAAAGGAAGTTGAAGGGGATGTTTTAAGTGGTGTCACTGGGGCTGTTAGCGCAATCTCTCTCACACACACACCTGTTACACATCATCCTGTCACCCGAGACACCCTAAGCCCTTAAAGGACTCGAAAGCATGAACTGTTGGCCAACTAGAACTTTATATGCAGATAGAAACAGAAATATGATCAAGTAAGGAGGAAGGGAGGAATTTTTGTCAAGAACTTAAAGGCATTTTATAAAAAACATAAGGTATGACCAGATTAAGATAAACAGTCAAACATGTGTGTGTGTGTGTGTGCGTGAACGCACATATGAGACGAGAAGACATGGAGAGATAAAAAGAAAAGGTGAAATATGTGCGTGCATGTTTATTGAGTTGTGGTTGCAGGCTGTTTCTGATTGAGATCTTGATAATGGGACAGAGTCACTAATAGAGAAAACAAACATCCTTCAATCTGTAACGAGAACCATGTGGACGACGCAGCACGCAACGAGGCACCGCGCTGGCGGCCACACACACACAAACACACATGAACACAGCTGTTGAAGTCTCTTTCGGCACTATGACAGCCTTCGTGTAACAGAGGATGAATTCACTCCATACTGCCGACTCTAATCAATATGTGACTGAAACTATCTAAAACACTATGTTGTGGGGACCATCTAAAAGTGAACTATCCCTTTAAGAACCACTTACATGAAATACAAGTCCACTTAAGTGTACTTTCAGGACTTAACACAAGAACACTTAAAAAATGAACTTTGTGATAATGAAAGTACTTTAAAAGGTGTAGCCAAATTATTGTTTTAATAGTGTTTTATTATGCATTATTTAATTGTTAGTGTTGATTAACAAACTAAAGCATATGTAAAGCATTTGATTATAATTCGATTATCAATAATCATTTAAATATATTTTAAATATACTAAATTGCCGCAAATGGGTAATTACAAAATATAATAACAAATATATTTAAATACATGACAGTAAAGTTTCAAAAGAGTAACATTAGGGCTTGTTTTAGTTTACCATAGTATATATATATATATATCTCTCAATATCTTTACAGGATAAAAACAAATAAGCCTTTTTTATTGAAACTCAGAGGTAAGCAGTTCAGAACAAAGTGCTTCTGTGAATTTTCTTTTAAAAATGCGCGGGCTCACGTTTCTTCGCATGGAATGTTAGATCTGTTAGATCTCGCAGAAATGATTTACAGCGTGCCAGCATCAGTGGTATTATTAATGGCATAGATTTGGCGCCATAGATTTGTTGAGTTTTTCATTCAGGCACGGCACCGAAATCCGCGTTTTGATTCGGTTCGGTACATACCGGTTACATATGGCGCTTTTCCACTGCATAACACGGTATGGTACGGTTCAGTACAGCTCACTTTTGGGGGGTTTTCCACTGGGAAAAGTACCTGGTCCTTTTTTTAGTACCACCTCAGTCGAGGTTCCAAGCGAGCCG